>PVJA010006308.1:0-60727 GCA_004027025.1 Myocastor coypus
TATATATATATATATATATATATATATATACTGTTCCTCTAGAGCACTCCAACCAATACACCATGCAATTTCCATAAAACTATATAAGATGTACTTTGTCCCAAATTTCTGGTAAAGAATCTGCTTTTTGGCGAGGTTAACAGCTAGCTTGATATTACCTAGATAATAAGAGATGAGGCCAGGCTACACATTTTACTTTTAATAATAACCTTGAAGTTTGTTTTATCTTTGACAGTCATGTTTTCTAAGACTCCGGTGCTCAGGGAAGACTAACATAGCAAGGAAACGTAGAATTAACCTAGTCCTTATTTTTATGTTAGCTATAGTTTAGTCTACCGTTTAAAACTACAGATACAGGCCAGCAAGATGACTCAGCCAACTAAGCCCCTGATTAGGCGAGCACAGGGATGAGGATTTGCCCCTGACACGATCTGCCATGCTGGCCTCACCACCCCCTCACCCGCCGTGCACTGAGCCAGCCACTAAGTCTGCACATGGTGGCATCTGTGCACTGGGGAGGCGGAAATAGGAGGATCACTGTGAGTCTGAGCAGGGTAGCGAGACTGTACCTAATACATGTAAAAACAGAAAAGAGAAACTACAAATACACACCAGTATACATATATATGACACATATGTGTAAATAGATACACATATGTGTACATGCACAGTGCAGTTTATGTATAATATCTGAAATTTTCAAAGAACGCTAACTCCCACCACGACTTCTTAGAGCAAGTGGATGCTGTAGATGGCATCACAGATGTTAACGTTCATCTTGCGCAGACTGTCTTCCTTCCTAATGCTTTACAGTTTTAGAAATTTCCACTACTTGCTTATGTGTGCAAAGGAATAAATTTTACTAATTAGGAGACTTTGCTGCTAGTCATAGTATGTTCACTAATAGACATCATAGTGAGTCTGAACCCATTAAAGACATTATTTCAGCTCTCAGGCCTTTGTTAATGTGGCAACTCCGCTTTGCTGACAATTGTACTATTTGCTAAAATAATTTTAGGGTTATTCACTCTATTTTTCTGTTTCGATATTGAAATATGATGATTTGACTCAATGTATAATTAAGATCCTAGCCTTAAATGGCTCTTAGATGAAGATGGAGTTAACAATTGTTTGACAAGAATTGAAAGCTTTTGGATAAAAAATGTTAAAAACCGATTTGCTTAGTTACTTCTGGGGGTAAAAAAAAGAACAATGAAATGCTTTGATAACAGTCCTGTCAGCCGCTGTCACTGATTCCTAAACATTGACATTTAAAGAAACATGCCAGCTGCTGCTCCAGAAGCTACTGGGACCACTCAGTGGGTGCCAGGCAGATTGTAAGTTTAGTGATTTTAACTGTTTTGATGGTATAAATTATATATATATGTGGACACGTAGAAAACAATCAGTTGCATTACTCTAGATGAATTGAGGACAACTGAGACTGCGTGCACGCACACACACACACACACACACACACACACAAAGTGAATGTAAGTACTCAGTGTGACTACTAAGCATGATTACATAATACTGTCTGTCAGTTGCATTGGCCTGAAAATGGCCTGGGAGGTCAGCAACACACAGGTCTAGATGCACCTGCATGACCCGTGGAGAGTGAGCGACCTGATGACCTGGGTGTGGGCTCTGGCACCGTTCTCCCAGATTCAGGCCAGCTCTGTGCTTCTGGGCCTCAGGACCTGAGCAGCTGCTGTGCCGCAGCCGCCTTCAGCCGCCCTCAGCTGCCCTCAGCCGTCCTCAGCCCTCCTCTACCCTCCACAAAGACACTTCTGCCCGGCAGCCGACTACTCGGACTGAAGCCTCTGGAACTGTGAGCCAAAATCGATCTTATCTCTTTTATGTTATGAATGTCAGGTGTCTTTTGTCTCAGCAATGGAAAGCTGGCATACAAAGAAGGAAAATTTCACATCAAGAGGCCACAGAGAGGGGTATAGCTTAAGGCACAGCTTTTTGCTTCCTTAGAGTTCATGGGCAGAAGCCAGCTGCCAGTGAAACTTAGATCAAATTAGGGTCTTGACAGGTATAAAAATGAAATCGCTCCATAATACAGAACTAGTATAGTTACTGAAAATGGGAAGAAATAGCTTTTCCTCTGAGGATTGCCATACTCTTTAGTACAACTCAATATCAGTAGGATCACATTCTAACCTTGGAAGAGAAGGATCATTACGCCAAGAAGTTGCAGACCAAAGACTTTACCAGAACTTTCTAGCAAACCAAAAAGCCCATCATGTGATTATTTCATCCTAATATTTCAAAAAATTGTATTAGTATATATTTGCAATACACAACAATTACATTCATGGCATCAATTTAATAACATCTTTTATTCTCTTTACCCTCTACCCCTGTATGTTGTATGTTGTTAGTCAGAGGTGAAAGAAATGATGAGAAGACCCGATGAATGTGGCATCAGAGATCTCACTGAGATAAGTGTCTCTTGAAGTGAGACCAGAACTCCACAGGCATCTCTTTTTTATTTAGGTCATACAATAGAAGGGTTACAAGGAGGAGAGGAGATAATCACCAACGTCTCAAGAAAGGGTGGAGACATCAGTCAGAATAAGCTGTTGCACCTATGTCTCAAGAAAGGGTGGAGACATCAGTCAGAATAAGCTGTTACACCTATGTCTCAAGGAAGGGTGGAGACATCAGTCAGAATAAGCTGTTACACCTATGTCTCAAGGAAGGGTGGAGACATCAGTCAGAATAAGCTGTTACACCTATGTCTCAAGGAAGGGTGGAGACATCAGTCAGAATAAGCTGTTACACCTATGTCTCAAGGAAGGGTGGAGACATAAATTAGGATAAGCAGTTACACCAGTGACACAAAGAAGGGCGGAGACATCAGTTTGGATAAGCTGCTACTGCCTTTTTAAATCCTAGTTTTCTGAAATCCCTAAGTAACAGATTACAACCCACCCTAAGCTTTGCTTACTGTTCTTAGCTTCTTTAAGATGTTAGTTTCTTATCTCTACACCCTGTATATTTAAAAGTTTCTTTTTTCTTTCATCCAGCATCGGACTCATTCAATTTGCACCTTTGGTAGTTAACTATTATAAACATAAACCAGGAGCCAAATTAACTGCCCCGATTATGTATAAAATTCATAGAAACAATATCTCCAGCCCAAAACAACTCTACTAAATCAAGGAATTTGTTTAGACATGTTGGTCATTGATTACAAGTAACTTTTGATTAGATATCTATAATGACTGATTAGCAGCCATGATCACATAGCCATTTTGCTTAAAATAGCTATGTGCTTTTTATTTAGGTCATACAACAGAAGGATTACAAGGAATCCTTGCTGATTGTGTAGTGTCTTAAAGGAAGTGCAGTTGGTGAATGTCAACATTTACTGGGTGCCCAAAGTCCTTAGGAGTATCAAATAGTTTTCATTAGTACTACTCTATTGTATTACTGATGAGGTATGTTGCATTGCTATGTTAATGTGTAACAAATATAAGACTTAAAATCCCAGATACCAAAAGTACTAAATGCTACAGTGAAAGTTAAAAGCTGTTTTTACCATCTTGTTACTGCTGGAACATTGCTCTGTTCCACCTAGTGGAAGCACCTGGAAATCCATCTTCATTCAATCCCCTGAATTCTAATTTCTTTTCTCCGTATTGCTAGGTCGTTGTTGCCAACCTTTCCAATTAATACCTTTTCATAGCTTATAAAATTCAAGTGAATTCCAACATGCAAATGATGGAGAAAGATCAATCACTAGCAGAGAGAATGTTACTACCTCTGCGGTAGAATGCTCATGGTCTCACACAATCTGGTTTTACAGGAAATCACTAAATCATATTAGATTTTACAACATTCAGTAAGTCCCCAATATATGAAAATTCTTGTTGCAGACTTTCAGACACAAATAGACCTAGTACTCTGTACCTTCCTAGATGCAAACAAATCCTGGAAGCAGCCCACATGTCCACCAGACACGTCACCGCTGTGCTGCTGTGTGCTCACTCTACAGTGTGAGAGCATATGGTAGTACAGGGTCAATCCAAGCCCAGGATGCCCAAAAGTGGGAGGAGAAACAGTAGCCGCATGGAGGGGGCTGCCAGGAAGTCAAAGCAATAACCACGGAAGCGAGAGTGAGCTTATTTGAGAAACTGGATCAAGGAAAAAGATGGCAGACTTTGCTCGTGCTTGTACATGGATCATCAATCATTGGCACAAAGAACAAGGATAAAGTCACAGCACAAGAAAAGCCTGCTGTGCCAGTGAAGCCAATAATGATGTCGAAAAGAGGTGGTAGATGGCAGAGGAGATGGAGAAACTTCTCAGAGTATAGATGCAGGACCAGCAGCAGCAGTGAGGCCTACTGAACTTCATATGTTCTCAAGAAAAAGCTAAAAACCTGTTTGAAGGCTTGAAGAAAAGTAAGACAGATCTTCCACTGCCACCCGTGGACAGGGGTTCACAGTGTCTTGGCCAGAGCCAACCTTTACATTGCAATCATAATTGTGAAGGACTGAAGTGCAGATGCCACAGCTGACCCAGAATCCCCAGCAGCACTTAGAAGAATTCCTGGCAAAGGGGCTTATTTGCCCCAACAGCTTTCAACATAAGTGAGACAAGACTGTTCTGGAAGCGGAGCCTGAATCAAATGACACCAATAGGGAGGAAAAGATGGTGCCAGGCTTCAAAGCCGCAGAGCTTGCTCAGTGGCAGTACTTCTGGTGATACGAACCAAGCCCTCTTAGTTCACCAGCTAGAGAATTCAAAAGCCTTCAGAAACATAGCAAAAGGCCCTCTACCCACTGTAACTCCAAAGCTAGAATTACGTAGAACTATTTTTCAGGACTTTTTTTTTTTTACTACTTTATCCCAAAGATAAACAAATACTCTTTGCAGATGAATAACCCATCCCACATTTCTTTTGTCACCCGACAAAGCACCACGTCACCTCCAATTCATGCATGGCTCCATTCCAACACTGATGTAGTGACCCTGCCCCTGGACATTGGCATTCATCTAGCCTGTAGACCAATGAGTGATTGTCACTTTCAGGAAATAGTATTTACATCACTCTTCCCTTCAGAGAGTGAAGGCAATGGATGAAAAAGGAACAAACTTGGGACAATCTTGGAAGAGCCATAAAGTCTACGAGGACATAAAACACTTGATTTTTCCTGCCGTGAGGCTTTGGCTGTCGGCATAAGTGAGGTCTGGAAGAACCCTTGCCTACAATAAGTTCGTGAAGTTTATAGACTTGAGAAAATGGATAGTGAGTCCAAAGAGGTCTTCAGCAATTTAGTGACCCTTAATGAGACCTGCAAGAGACGGCTTCATTGAACTCCTCACTGGGCAATGGGAGGTTCTTATGAAGGAAGACCTGATGGAGCTGGGGCCCGGTGAAAGTGTGTGGGGGGTATGTGGTAAGTGTAACAAAAGAAACAGATTTACGACTCACAGAATGAAAGGGGGTGCTTTTTTATTTGAAAAAGAACTGATAGTTTTTGATGCACAGGACCCCAAAGCAGAACAATACACATAGGTTGAGGCAGCTGATCAGAACTACATCCAGTACTACAGAGCTAGTTAAGGTGAGGGACAAAAAAAAGTCACTATTCAGACACCATTTTTTTCCAAGAGAGTAGAATTGAATCCCCATTCTCCCCCCCCCCACCAAAAAAAATAATAATACTAACCTATGCCATCGTCGCGAGGCGCGGGCCAAACAGCGTCTTGCTCGCCATCCCTACCGCCTTCGGGCCTCCTGTGCCACCAACCCTCACCTACCCACCCTCCTCCACCTAGGAACTCGGTTCTACTCCATTCCCGCCGTGCAATCCCCCGAATGCCAGCTGTGCTGCACTGTACCACCATTTTAAGGTAACTGTAAAAGCAACAATAGTTTACGTACTATATCACCGTCTTAAGACAACTGTAACATTTAAATTGGTTTATTTATAGTATGTCTGTGGATGTTAGCTTTTGTATGTTTTACATTGCATATTGGAGTCAAAGGTGCCTGAGACTCCCTTAATCTGATTTAACAAAAACTGGGACTTGTAGGGCCAGTGGTACAGCTCAGCAGGCTAGTCACTTGCTTAGGGAAGCACAAGGGCCAGAGTTCGGTTCCTGGCCCTGCATGTCGCACCAGCCCGGCTCTCAGGCACGCTGAGATGGCAATGGAGTCTGGGCATGGTGGCAAATGCCCATAATCCCAGCACTTGGGAGGCAGGAAACAGAGATCACTATGAGTCAGAGCTGTGTGGTGAGATCCTGCACACACACGCGCACACGCGCACACACACACACACACACATACACACACACACACACACACAAAGGGCCTTGTGTACTGTTCAGCATGGGGACTAACTCCAAAATCAGGGACTTACTACAATGCACTAAAGCTGAAGCTGATATCATGGCCATGATAGGTATAAAATGTCAAAGTAAAATTCTTAAATGCATAATTCATTATGGAAATGTGTGCTAACACACTCCTTAACTCCTGGACACACCAGGCCAATTAAAATCACACTAGGATATGAGAAATGTAGAGACTTTCCAAGAATCTTCATCTCTTTCTTGGTAAGGATGTAGATGTTCAACGGTTCTTGATATATGAAAACTACACATCAGTACCTGTCTCACATTTGAGAAATGAAAGCTATGTCACCAATAGGGTAGAAGTACCTCCACGATGGTTGGTCATAGGTACCAAAATGTATGAGATCCAGTGATATATGTGTTCCCTATGGAGGAAATGTGGATCATGAAAAGAAATTTGCCTGGTAGAAATACCACCCAGGGCTGTCCCTGCCAACCAATGGGGCCTTCCAAAGTGTGTGAGTAGGAACACTACCCAAGACACGGAAGTGGAAGGGGGAGGGGGAGGAAATCAGCCTACTAGAAAAAGTATATTTCCCATGAACACCTTAATAACAGGACCTTATAAAAACTCCACAGAAGTGGACTATGAACAATGTCACTATCCTATAGAAGAGGGAACTGTTTGTAGTCTCTAAACTTGGGGTATCTCGCCGTGCAAGTCAGCTGAGGCGATAAAATTCCCAGTGTTCCTGCCTAGAGGCAACGAACTCAGTCCAGAGTGGGTGGCAGAAAAGCTAAAAATGTAAAAGCAAGATTTGCAAAGCAAAAGAGGCACAGAAATGTTGGAGCAATAAATACCACCACACATCCTTGGCTGATGGAAAAGTCGCTTGTAGAATGTGGGAAACCCTACGAAGCCCGAGAAAAATCTCAAAAAAGTTAAGAAGAATTAAAGGTACGATGTGCTTTTTTACTTAATTTCTTAACTCATACACAACTTTATTTTTTTTAAAAAAATGGATGAATTCATTGTTTGATATGTCAGAAAAAAAAATCTCAGCTTCCATGATGGTTGAGTTATACAGAGATTAAAGACACAGACCACCAGGTTTGCATGTGTACAGACACGAATCTGACCAAAGATATCAGGCCTTCACATCACTAAGCGCACAGTTTTGTAATGTTCGAGTTCAGCCACGTTAACTACCTATCATCAGAAAGAAAGTCAATAATTGCTAGAAGACCAAGAAAAATAGAGGTGTGAATTGTCTTTTTGGTGCTGCACCATGAGAATAAAGCCTACAATTTAAAAGGAAAGAACTGTACTTTAACTTATGGTGCTAGAGGACTCAATCCATGGCCAGCTGGGTCCATGACAGGGACCCCATTGCCAGAGAGCTGGGAGAAAGAAAGCAGCTTAGCTCCTGGTGATCTATAGGCAGAAGAAGGGAACAGAACCAGACAGGGAGGGGCCAGGAGTCTCAGAGAGACCATGCAGTCCTGCTTCATGGCCACCCCCAAACTCTCTGAGCAATGTGCTTCCCTAATACCCCACGCAATTCCCAGGGTAATCAAGGCAACAATCTACCCTGATGGTTACGAGTGTTGACAATAAAGTTTCTAAAATGGCTAATCCTTAATCAAAAAGTACTAACCAGCAGAAAAACTAGAAAATGTCACCCTTTACTTGGAAAATAAAATATTGCAAAAAAAAAAAAAATGCATTTCATGTCGGCATAGATGTTGGGTTAACCAGACAAAATCAAGAGAAATATAATTAAACTCAAAGAATCAATATCAAATGCACCAACATTGATTATTGAAATAGAAGATATCAAAAATGGAAACTTAGAACCCAGGGGATATTCTGGAGCCAGAAATCACAACCAAGTTAAATAAAAATTTTGCTAGATGAGCCCAATGCCATATTCAAGATGACAGAGAAACGGGACAGTGGACCTGAATATGGGTTGATAAATTTCATCAGAATATATCTCAGATTCAATGTCTGTCCTCTAGAAATTCCTCACATGGAAGTGATACCTCGCTGCCCGTCGGGAAATCCCAAAATGACTACCTCTGTCTCTACAAACCAGTAACTGCATTTTTTTCTTTCCTTCTTTATGCATGATGTTTAAATTCAGTGCGATTAGAATTCACATCTTCCTGTGACTATGATACATTTTTATTAGCCATGTTTGAAATATCTAATGATTGCATTCCTTATGGGAAATTTTTACCCATTCATATAATGTTAATTTTTATGGCCTTCTCATTGCCATTTACAAAAATTCCTACTCCGTTCTAGTCCTTTACCGCTTCTCCTTCTTCTTTAATTCCATTTTCTTTTCTTGTCCTTCCCTGTCCTCCCCAGTGGCTTTCACCTCTCTTCCTATTTGAAAAAGTTAACCCCACGTCCTAATGCCTATCCTTTATTTTTCTCCTCTTTGTCCTTTGGATTACCCACACCAGAAACATAGGAGATATTTAACCTTGTATGCCTGACTTATTTCACTTAGAATTATGGTCTTGGAGTGAATTTGTCTAAAAAAAAAAACTGCCTCAACTTTGTCTTTATGGCAGAGTAGTACTCCAGTGTACAACAAGACCACATTGTCTTTATCTATTCGTCTGACGATGGTCATACGAGCTGTTCCCATGATTTAACTTATAAATTTTGCTGCTCTAAACATGGATGTAGACCTGTGTCACTGGTGTGATTGCTTCAGCTGCTTCCGGAATATATCTAAAAGGGGAATTTCTCCATTAAACGGAACCTCCCGTTTATTTTTTGATGAACCTCCGTACTGGTTCCCGTGGTGTTTATACAATAGCAGTTTACACTCACACCAACTGGGGGAAAGGTTGCTCACACACACACATCCTGGAATTTGGAATTGCTTGATTTATTGATGATAACTGGATTTTTTTTTTTTTTTTTTTTCTGCACTGAGATGGGATCTCGGTGTTTTCATGTGCATTCCCCAATAGCCAATGATACCAAACATTTTGAGGGCTTAAAATATGTCTTTACTGGTGGCTAATGTTTAAAAAATCATAATTCTTTAGTCTCTATTTATACGACAAATTTCTGCAACCTTTACATTGAAATTAAATCTTAAGTTCAAGTTCATAAAAATAATTAATACAAATTCCTGGCCAACACATTGATTTTAGCCTTTAGTACAGAACTATAGGCTATAGTATGTTTTTCAAAGTGTAATTCTGATGAAGGGAATCATTAGCTACATCCTCATGAATCATTATGTTTCATAAAACTTGAGTAACAGGGCCAGCCAAATAGCTCAGCAGATTAAAAAGCCTGTTGGCAGGCCCAGGAGCTGGGGGTTTGATCCCTAAGCCTGCTGTGCTGGCCCCGTCCCCAGGGCACACTGAACCCACAAATGAGACCAGACATGGTGGTGCACGCCTGTAATCCCAGGTCTTGGGAGGTTACAAACAGGCAGATCACTAGGAGTCCGATCTAGTAGTGAGACCGTGAACACCCCATAGACCTTTTCCAAAATAAAAAACCCTTAAGTAACAAAGCTATGGATTACCTGAAGGCTTTTGACCATTTTACAATTCTCACTTTTAGAAGATTGTCTACTGAAGTGTATCATAGAGGTTCTAAGAATAGTCAATGTATTTCTGGCACAATGAACATGAAATGAATGAAGATACCTCCCACTTTTATCTAGTACTTGAAGTTCTGGCCTTCAAACTTCCCCCCACCTCTTTTAATAGTTTATTTTCTTCCCAAAATGTAACTTGGTTATAAAATAACTCTTATGGCTAGAGAGATAGCTCAGTGGACTAAATGACTGCCTGGTAAGCACAAGGACCCAAGTTCGATCCCCAGTACTACAGGCCACATCAACCCTGAAGCACTGGGTGCATCATAATGGCCTCTGAAAATGGGCATGGTGGGCCTGCTGCTGTAATCTCATGGGGAGGCTGAGACAGGAGAATCACTCTGAGTCTGAGCTGCGTAGTGAGACCCTGTATCCAATAAATTAATAAATAAATAACTTCAGAAAGATATGTAAATGCTGTAAACTCTTATGTCACCATGCTATTAAATACATCTCCCGTTCTGACTTTTGCGTACTCTGTGAACCTTTCTGGAATCCAGCTTGGCTATGCAAATCTGCAAGGTTTTCTTTGTTTTTGTTTTTTGTTTTTTTATAAAGAGAACACTGTTTGCCAAAGCAAATTATTTTGCCATGGAAATAACTATCAACAAAGGCCAATGAGACGATTGTCCACTTCAGAAGCAATTTGACTGTGTGGCATAAAAGCAAAAGCCCATGCGCAAGTAGCCAGTGTGATTGGACAGTCGTTCTTGTTATTGTCTTTCGTTTAGAAGCGGTGGAAGGAAAACAAATACACAAAGCCTAGGACAATGATGATTACAGTTTACCTTCAATTTTAAGCAAATATTTGAACTGCTCATAATATTTAGCTTTTCTGTAGAATTTTGTGTGCCAATTCCAGGAAATGTGAGCACTTTCTATAAGTGGTATTTGTTCTACTTGCGCTGTTCGCTCTTTCACAACTCCGTGAAATCAGCATTGTGCACAATGTGGGGACAAAACAAACAGAATTTAGAGAAACAAAACCCAAAATATGAAGAACTTAAATATTACATGCAAAACCAAGACATTTGGCTAACAGTGGACGCCAGATCGGAACCAACATCTGTTCAAGTCTGTGTGAGCAAACAGATTGGTCTCCACAGCATAGCTCTGTGTGCCAAAATGTGTATTTTAGTTACATTTCAATTTGTTATTCTTTAGAATTGTTTTCCTTTAAAACTTTATTCTTAGGGGCTGGGGAGATCGCTCCGAGGCACAAGTGCCTGCGTGGCAAGTGCAAGATCGTGAGTTTGAACCCTGGTCCCGCAAAAAAAAAAAAAAAAAAAAAAACGTACTATTACCAAATTAAGCAATATTTATTTCATAATCTATTACTAAAGTGTAAATATTCTTATCTGTGGCAAACATTAAAGCTTTCTTTTTATTTTATTTTTTTAATTTTAATACTTTTAATGAGAAATAACAATGAGATAGCTTTAAAAAATGTTAATAAGACAGCCACAATAATTAATGCAGTGCATATTGTTGTCTCCATAGTAGTTGTTCAGAGTACAAGATGCAAATATGAGAATTTTTCTAAACACTATTTTTTACAAACATTTCTTCTCATTGAACTAGGAGAAAGTAGTTGTATGTATACTATTCCGTAATAGTAGTGTGTTATCAGCAGAACTGGAAATGTCAGAAGCTGTTGACTTGAGCCTTTTATAGCTCAGCATACTAATATGGCTTTAGTTTTTATGCCTCATGGTTAAACTTCTCTGCTGGGTGGTTAAGGCCAAGTTAAAGCGAGACCTATATAACAAAACTTGTAACTTTTGTATCTGACAAGGTCAGTCATATCCTCTCAGAATTTACCTTGAAACCATGTACAGCGTTTTGTAGAAAATTTGTCAGTGTCAGCCATCTTGATGAGTCACAGGCATTGCTTGACCAGTTTGCTGTCTGTGAAAACTGAGAGAATGTTTTCTCTCTAGGTGACTCTCCTTTAGTACACTATACATGGATCCCTTTCCTCTGTGGCCCCATAATCTCCTTGAACAGAAAATTTGGGACATCACTGAGTTATAGGATATTATAGTACAGGTTCTCTTATGTCCTGAGTCCTCACTGACCTTGAAGGGCTAGGTCCAAAACATGTTCCTGAACACTAGGATTATAAGATATCATGTTCTATTTTCAACATGAAAATTAAGAAATAATACAGCAGCAATAATAGCAATAACCTTACCCAAGGTCAAGCAAGTGTGCCCCAGATATAAGAGGAGACCTTATTTTGCCATTTTCCAAAAACTATGACTGTATACTTTGTATACTATTTCCATGAAGATGCAAGATACACATAGCAAGAATGTTTGAATTGTGTTGGCTTTTATTTGAATATCTTGACATTTGATGATTTACATCCTTTGTTCCAGGGCTGCCTTGAACGTGTTCAATTTGCCCTTCACATTTCAGAAAAGAACAACCAAAGGGCGGGAGAGACAGCTTAATAACCCATTCAGATAAACGTGTATTTGTTTGAATGTGTGACATTCTATTTAAACAAATTGGCTGTTTTGTTTAACTCCATGTGGTATTGTTGAAATGCACAGCTGTCGTTTCTGCAGCGGGAGGCACTTCAGATCCGTCGCCTGCCTAAGTGTACATCTCTGCTCATACGGTTGAAGCCTCACACCTCGTGACACACTGAGACACTTGTATACAAAGAATCCCACTCATCCGACACTATGTTTGCACTACAGTCCTGGTGGGGATCATTTAGTATGCTTTGTCTACTTAGCTCTGCCTTCTTGGAGAGGTCTCAGTCCTCTCAGAGACTCGTTTGCCATTTTAGTTAACACCTCTCAGCGTTCTCACGATTTCTCAAATGATTCAGATATGACTAAGCTACGTGCTCTCTGAAAATACTTCCTGTTCTGCCTAAACACAATTGTCAAACAAAGTCTCCTTTGGCAGAGGGGCTTTTCTGTTCAATTATTGTTTCCATCCCTAGGGAGTGGGAAGAAGGTGAGGAAAGGCTTAGGATGAAAGGAGAATGATCATGCCCACAAATGGAGCTGCTAATGGAAAGGACTCCTCATCCATAGCTACAGTCCCACCAGCATCACAACGTAATTAGCTTTGGAGTTTTAGTAATTACCAGCCGGATTCCCAAGGAAAGCAGCCCTAAAATTACTGCGATGTGATCATGAAGAAAATTGTAAAGTTTCCTGCTTAAATTTCCTCCAGCTCCTAAAAAGAGAGATGCAAAGATCTTGTGATCAGTGACCATCCTCGAAAAAATATTTTTTTCACTTCAAGATCCTTTGGAGCTCCTTTGTTTTTCCTTGCTGTTTTTTTTTTTTTTTTTTTTTTTTTTTTTTTTTTTTTTTTTTTTTTTTTTTTTTTTTTTTTTTTTTTTTTTTTTTTTTTTTTTTTTTTTTTTTTTTTTTTTTAAGAGAGCATCAAGTCAGTTCCATATCACACCAGCCTCCCGCCTTTGTCCACCCTATTTGTAACACCGGGGCCGTTCACAGAAACAACTTCTGTCTGTGGGGCCACTTCCCCGATGCAGCTCATTTTGACACATTCGTCTGATCTAAGATTCCTTCACCTGCCTCTTGTTATTTATCTTTATGTTTCATAATTACTGTATACACTCAAACTTCAAAATGTGGCGTGGTACTAAGGAGTGTGGTTTTAAAAACACAACATTATCTTCGTATTAGTTACCACTTGCTGTGTGAACACAGTTAAGTAACTCAACCTGTCTTCCCTTGAATTTTACTTTCGCAATTTCAGGATATACTCCTCGGTGCCAAAATGTACCTATTAAGCTATGCTGTATTATTTATATTATTGATCAGATCCTGCTGAAGGTCATTTCACAGTGCTATTTCCTCTCATGCCACAACTCTGACAGATTTCTTTTTTCCCTGACCCTAATGAGGAGAAACTCCAGTGTCTTCCTGGTCATGTTTACTTCACCTTTTTCCTTGGGCTTAGGCCTCAAATTTCATGGTAATGCCGTTTACCGCAAGCTGTGCCCTAGAATCTCCCTTTTCCCATGACCAGATTGCGTTCGAAGCTATTCCTCTCATAAGCAGAAGGAGGAAGGACTTCACTGCACTCTTGTTCTTCTGTGAACTTTTCAGAACCGCTAGTGGTTGCATCGTGTCTTTGCTTTGAAACCTAGCGGTTTTCCCTTTGCCCTGCCCTTCCTTGTGTTACTGCCATCATCCCATATTGTAGCGGACCTTGCAGAATACCAGACTTGCTCTCGAGCACTCAGGTGCTCACCTTCTTCCCTGCTCAGAACGTCAGCTTTGGATCCTTGCTAGGAATGTCCTACATTCAGATAACTCAAGTGAAGGTCCAGTTTCTTCTGGAGGGCACTGTGCATGCAGTTGCGGTGTGGATTCCCGGGCCAGGTCGCTTTCCTCAATTCACAGTGACTCCGACACAAGCCACGTCCGACTCAACACTGCCAGTGGGTGTCTTTTATAACCTTTCCTACTGCCAGTTCTAATTCTGTTCAGCCCTAAAGTCTGTAAATCTCACCAATGCCATTATGAAGCATTCTTCAAAACCCTCTGCATACGCATTGTGGGGTCCAATCTGTTTTGCAGGGAGTCACGATGGTTGGTGTTAGAAGTATCCGTAAGAAATGGAGATTTGGGACCTGGATCATGGGCTGGCCCTGAAGATACCGTGATGAGCACTGAGTGAAACACTGATAGCCTCTCTCATGCATTTCAGCAATGTTAGAAAAGTCACTGGTGATGAATTTAAATAGGATGGCATAATGACCATATGTAAATAACAGTCTTGTTAGCATAAGCATGCTATGTAGGAAACCACTGAAAATCTTGAGGTATTTGATCATTAATAAAAGGTCGAGAGAGAGAGATCCAGAAGGGCTCGATACAACGTTTAAGCACAGGCTTTGAGCTATAGCTCTGGGGCGGACACAATGTAAAAGCCAGTTCTACAACATAACTGTAAGAGGAGCACTGTGGCACTTCCATATGGTAAGGTCTGCCCTTGGGCTGGAAACAACAGCATGGGAATATCTGAGATAGTGCACTTGAAGATCATTAGTACCCAGATCCTTGGGCTGTAGCTGTAGTTCGCACATCCTCTTAAAAGCCTGGAACTTGTCCCATTTCTTAAAAACAATGCAGGGGCATCTACCTCACAAGAACACCCAGATCCCCTACCATCATTGACCTTCTGAGTGCTACCCTGGTAGCAAGGGCCAAATGCACACCACCTGGCTCTATCAGAACACCGCCTTCTCAAGAAGGGCACTGCATGGCAAAGATCTATATAACCAGGGAACACCCTCAGGATGCTGGATAAGAAAAGCCAAGTTGGAATAAAAGGAGCGCATCACTACAGGAGCCCTGACTTAAAATGTAAAAGGTAATGTCCTAAAGAAGACCCAGGGACAGGGTGCTAATACCCCAAGCGATTGTTTTCCGTGCACTCAGGAAAATCAATCGCTCAGGTTAAGTCAGGTAGAAATGCCCACAAGCTGTTAGAATGGAAACGTGAATCAAAATCCTTGAAGAACTGAGCATGATGGGATGTGTTTACCACGCAAAGGCCAATGTTTTCATCACAGTTGTTTGAAAGTAAAGCCATGAAGATAATGCATTTATCAAAGCAATGACGATCACTCCAATATAAAAAAGAAGAAAAGAAAACCCCCTGACATTTTTTAAGGTCAACTGTGACTATCTTTTATAACCAAGGGTTGAATCCAGTGACAGGTTCACAGACCTAGCTTCTTTATAACAATGGGAATTATAACATTTCAAAAATCATCAGTCACTTGGTGGTACTTAACAATCAGATGCAAGAAGTTGTAATTACTGCTTAGAGCACTCGGTTAGCGTATAAGCCAAAAGGTCTCATTTGTAGACAGCTATGGAAATATGAATGAGCCACTATAATCATAGGACAAAGATAGTTAAGCAAAGTGGCTAGTGACCCATGCATATAAACCAAGTAAAACAATGACCAATGATCAGCAAACTGAAGGATGCTATTCTAACAAAGTCAAAAATCTCACGCCCGGCTTGTACACTTGAATTCTGGCTTAGAAGCCTGAATTGAAGAAGAGGCAAGGTCCTTGAGAAAGGGCAATGCCGAAACATGGTAGGAGAACGTGTAGAAAGGCTGCCCACCTCAAAAGTCACATGGAATTTATTCTCCCTCCAGTGGAGCAGGGTCCACTCTGAGTACGCTTGGATGCAGATCTGAGTTAATATCATTGTCTGGAAAAACAAGACATGACCATACATACCTGACTACAATAGAGGGTACTACAGATCAGGTAAACAAATAGTCTACACTAAGGTAGTCTTCACTGAAAGTTTAGTCTGTACTAAAATCCAGGTGGGGAACCTGGATTTTCTATGTTCAGTGCTAAGTGGAAAGTGTGCCGTTATGTGGTGATGGTGATGTGTGTGAAACCGGTGGCACCACAGCCAGTCAGTGTGAAGGCTTTGTAAGTACATGGTATGCAGACTTGAAGAGAGCTACCAAAAAGAAAAGATGGGCTACCAAGAGGAAGAAGGGAAAAGCAGGATTCTAATAAGTCAAGCATAAACCTAAATTATGTCTACCTCATGGCAGATTATTTTTGTCACAGATGTGTACTTGTGAAAAAGGTGAGCATTGCCAGTCAGTCTTAAAGAATTGATGCTTTGAGAAAGACAGATGCCTAGCGCTTTATGCCTATTGCATAGGTACGTCTGGAAAAAAAAAAAAAGTTAAGGATTATATTAGCAAACCCAAAATCCAAGAGTAAAAAATCTTAAAGTTTACATGCTATACTTGGTAGACAACATTCTAGCAGATAGTAAGTAATTTCCCAATCTAAGCTCGGAACATTTAAAAGATATTTTTCCATAATAGCGAATTGTGTCTTCTTGCTACAGTGAGAACTACTGCTGTGATTCCCACTTCTAGATTAAGATTTGCATGTTTACATTTAATGGAGGTACTGGCCCCATTAAACTATGGGCCAAATTATGTCTCCTGCAGTCATATGTTGAAGTCCTACTTTCAGACACCTCAAAATGTTAATATACGTCTGTGTCGAGACTTTAAAGTGACTGTTAAGAGTAATGAGGTTTGGGGAAACCCATTAGGGTCCTCCTTCTGCTCCCCTCTTGGACAGAAGCTTTCTTTCCCAATAAATATTCTATTCTAAAAAAAAAAAAAAAAGAAAAAAAAGACAGCAAGAAAGAAAGAAAGAAAGAAAGAAAGAAAGAAAGAAAGAAAAGAAAGAATGAGGTTCTATGCCTAAATCTTAATCTAACCTATCAGTATTCTTATAAAAAAATAAATGTGTATAAACAAACCAAGAATGAACAGGCACACAACAAAATGTCACATCAAGACACAGTGGCAGGACAACATTCTGTAAGCAGAGAAAGTAACATCAGTCTTAGGCTCCTGGAAGCCTCTGGCATTGTGAGGAAGTGAGTTTTAATTGATTAAGGCGCCTGTTCTCTGTTAGTGGGCCCTGGCGTTCCGTACCTTACCATCCCAGTGAGCTGTCAGGGCAGCTATACCAGACAGCCGTGCGAGTTTCCTGGTTGAACTGACTACAGTAAGAAATGAAGGGCAAGCTCACAAGGACTTGCCTCTTCGTCGCTGAGGCTTTCCGCTTAGTGGAGGAAGGAATTATGCACCGTTCTTCCTTATGTTGCACTTGTAAATGTGGGGTGCTCACTGCAGGATGTCTAGGAAACGCTGCTGCATGACCTGGATATGTACACAATTCATGATGGACATTCGCAGGGAAGTTTGTGTTGCCTTCCCCAATAGGGGTAATTTGAAGGAAAAGCCGAGCTGTGTCTGTATCTGGGCTCAGAAGGGTACTGATCACTACTAAAAGGAGAACAGTCTTTAAAGTTGGACACACTCCCGTAACATACTCACCTTAAAGGGAAGACATCTTTGATGTCATCTGCATTATTGTACAATTTCTACCTTAGAAACAGTTATGAATGATCTTCTTTAAAATAAGGGAATAAGGGCCAGCCAAATAGCTCAGCAGATTAAAGGGTCTGCAAGCCAGCACAGGGGCAGGGGTTTCGACCCCCCAGCCCCTGGGGCACACTGAGATAGTAATTGAGACTGAGCGTGGTGGCATGCACCTGTAATCGCGCCTCTTGGGAGGCTGTAAACAGGCGGATCACCACAAGTCGGATTTTGTGGTGAGACTCTCAACACCCTACAGACCCTTCCTCCGAACAAAAATAAAAATAAGTAAAATAAAACAGGGGAATAGAGCCAGCTAGATGGCTCTGTGGACTAAGTGCCTGCTTTGGCAAGCTGAGGAATCAGGGTCCCATTTCCAGTTCTACGTGCCACACCAACCCCGCCCCCAGGGCACAGTGAGCTGGCGACCAAATCTGGTCAAAGTGACACACACTTGTAATCCCAGCACTAGGGAGACCGAAGACAGGAAGATCAGCATGAGTCTGATCTTCATAGTAAAAACCTGTACCAAATACACAAATGAGAAAATAAAATAAGGGAATGCCTGAAAGGTAACACTCTAAGAAGTAGACATCCACTTTCTTACTTTTATTTAAATGTCTTCCCTCCCAAGTAAAAGTTGGTATATTAGTTTTCCACAACTGTTACATTTGTTCTCCACAAGGCCACGGTGACCATGGCATGCGTGTGCGCCTAAGCACAGCCACTACTGCAAGTATCTGTCTGGTCGTTAGTGCCTACATGTCGGCAGGCCTGATGCCCAGGAGAAGGCCCGGAATCTCTCCTAAGCACCGCCTTCCCTGGTTCTCTATTTATCCCTTCCAGTCTCCGTTATTCCCTCCTCCCGCAAGACTTGTCTTTTATATCCAGCTAGCAAGTCATCAAAGAAATGCAGATACAAGAAGAGAGAAGTGACTCTCTGCCTGCCCTGGATTTGAGCTGCTGCCAGGAAAATGGAGGGGTGAGCTGGCCCGCTGCTTGGGGCAGAATTTGAACTTTGAATGCAGAGTTAAAGTAACTGCTTTTCTGTTAACACTCATATTTTTCTGTTTTAATACTATTTTGTTCTCTTTCTAAAAAATAAAGAAATTACAAAGCATTTGAACTGCTCATGTTAATTATTAGTTGAAACACCCTTTTATTTCTGCCACGTAAGTTTCTCTCGAAGTGAGATCTCCACTGAAACTCCTGCTTATCATTGGAGGCGTTTTTATTTTCCTCTGTGGAACGGACCAAGTGTCTTTGTGCTCCCAAAACATATGTGTGGAAACATTCGTCCCAGGACTTGGACAGCAATCAGAGGCGCGACCCTGGAGGGAATCCTCGTAGTGGAGGGAGTGCTGTCTAAGGAGTGGCCAGCGCCCTGGGCACGGAGAAGTCAGCAGGAACCACCCCTCTCCGCGAGCCACGTGCGCTGGCTGCCGACCCCCAAGACGCAAGCCTGTGAGAAATCAATTCCTCTGTTCTCCCACTGTCCAGTTGATGGTGATCGTTTGTGCAGCCTAAACTGACCAAGTTACCCTTGAACTGGTAACTTGAACATCCACCATGTTCTAGGTAAAAGAATTCCTTGGCTATTGTTTCCTTGGACAAGTCAGTCTCACGAATGAGAATTTATCTTCGTGAAATAGCTGAGCATGTGGAGACAGATATGCATGAAAGTGTGTGTGTGTGTGTGTGTGTGTGTGTGTGTGTGTGCGCGCGCGCGTGGGTGCATGCGTGTGTGTGCGTGTGTGTGTGTGTGTGTGTGTGTGTGTGAAATTAAAAAGTACCAGTGGAAAATAGGCCTCCCTTCAGAGACCTTCTCTAATATAAACTCACATTTGAGCCCAAAGGAACAATAACAGGAACACTAAATGTGCAGTCTAGCTCCCTAAGGAAAATTAAATCCACATTTAAGAGCTTTTATCATCAGCTTTAATACACTATCTAGTTTGTCAAATGGGATATATTTATCAGCATAATAAAAGAGTACCAGGAAATTACATAATAGGAGTAATTATCGGTCCTTCCTTCCTTCTCAGAAGTGAAAGTGTCACTAACATTCAGGAACATACAAGAGAACGCCTTATCTTGTCCTTCCTAAACCTGTGACGCTCCCTGACCTACCTTGTCATTACGCAAGGAAAGTGTCACCGGAAGAGAAAGAAATCCTATGTCTTTGACTAGGCTGACTTTTAGGCACTGGCTGGATCTTGGGGCCACCATGTCATCTGCCATGTACCCCTTCCATCCCTGCTTACACTGTTATCTAGAACTGAAAGACCACAGCGGAGGAGAAATACAGAATCCCCTGGAAAGAACCTCAGACTTAGCTACTCTACAGACAGTAAGTTCCATGTGTTCGTCAGCATCATCTGTCGTGCATTAACGCTCCTGGCTATCAGTGGGAGGCGCTCGCCATGCCTTCCTCTTCCAGTCCTGCCTGGTCCTTAGCTGATTTCCGCTGACCTGCTGAGAGGACTGAGGCTGAGAGCAACACCTCCTTCTGCAGATATTTCTGCTCCTTTTCCACGTAATTCTCATTCCTGCCTTCTGTGTATCAGTTCTCTGTAATCTGGCAGCCTCAGAAGCTCATAAATTAGACTTTAATGGTGAACTAATGGTTGTTAATAGATTTTTGTCTTCTTTCAGTGGAATTCGTCTTCATCGTAGCCAGGTCTTTTGAAAATAAAGTTTTAGGCTGAAAGAACCACTTAATGGCAATTTCAGATGCCTGGGTAGGCCTGTAATAGAGTATGGCTGAGAGATGAATGTATAAAAGGTTTGAAAGAAGGCAGGCTGCTTCTCTCTTCTGCTTCTGTACAGCTATGGCATTCTGCTGGATGTAAGCCAAACATTTCTTTACAGGAATTTGTGATCGAATGCAACTGCAAAGAAGTGCTGCCTCAACAATGGAAACGCCGAGCACAGCATGTAGACGTGATACTTTTTCTAATCATTATTGATACAATAATGATTTCTTCTCATTGAACTAAGAGGAAATAGTTGTATACATAATCCAATGTTCCACAATCACAGAAGGTTATTGGCAAAACTAGCAATGTTGGAAGCTGCTGATTTAAGCCTTTATAGCCCAGCATACTAATCTAGCTTTATGTTTTATGCCTCATGGTTAAACTTTTCTGCTGGGTGGTTAAGTGTAAGTTGAAGCAATACCTACATAAAAACACATATAATTTTCTCATCTGACAAGGTCAGTCAAGTCCCCTCAGGATTTACTTTGGAACCATGTACAGTGTTTTGTAGAACTGTTGTCAGTGTCAGCTGTCTGGATGAGTCACGGCCATTGCTTGACCAGTTTGCTTTCTACAAAAGCCTGAGAGAATGTTTTCTCTCTAGGTGACTCTCCTTAGGCACACTATGTATCTTCAGTCCCTTTCCTCTGTGGTTCCTTGATCTCCTTGAACAGAAAATTTGGGACACCACTAAGTTATAGGATATTATAGTACAGGTTCTCTTATGTCCTGAGTCTTCACTGACGTTGAAGGGCTAGGGCCAAAATGTTGGCTATCCTTGTAGCCATTCTTTTTCTCTAATTTTTGATCTATACACTTATATGCTTAGCCTTCCAGAAAAAAAAAGCGTATTATACTATTATTCTATAACATAGGTACTTGAGCTTAACAGCACTATCTTTCTGAGTATCAAACATCTTAGACTTAACTTGGAATTGGTATTACCTATTATCTGCTAGGAGGACAACAGTATGCATTCTATCAAATATTGGGAATGTATTACTAATGTGTTTTGAAAGTGTCACATTGTTATTTCTTATTAAAAGTAATAAAAAATAAACATACCCCAAGTGATAGCTTACAGATGAATTGATAAAGAAGATATTGGATATTTTTCATGCGATGGAGTACTACTCAGCTATAAAGAAAGATAAGCTTGGGGCCCGGCGGGATGGCTCAGTGGTCTAAAGCCCGTGCTTGGGGAAGCTTGGGCGGCTTCAGGGACTGCGGTTCGATCCCCGGCACCACATGCTGCGCCAACTCTGACCTTGAGATGGGCTGAGCCGGCCATAAAAATGAGTGAATAAACACACAAAGGTTCTGAAACAAGAATAAAAATAATAAATAAAAAAAATTAAAAAAAAAAAAGAAAGATAAGCTTGAGACATTTCTATGTAATTGGATGCACCTCGAGAGCACAGTTGAGCAAAATAACTTGAACATACATTTGTAAATATCCCACATTATTTCTCTGGTGTAAGAAACTAAAAATATAAATATGGACCAACCCATTAATAGACAATATGCAGTAGAAAATTAACTCTTAAATGGGAAGAAGAACTAGGCAGGGCTAGGGGAAAGGAAGGAAGGGTATAGAAAACCCAATAAAAAGATAAGATGGAGAGCCGGCAAGATAGCTCAGTGGTCTACAGCGCCTGCTTAGGCAACTGAAGGGACTGCAGTTCAAGCCCTGACACCACATGCTGCGCCAGCCCCACCCCCAGGGCAGGCTGAGCTGGCCATAAATAAATAAATAAATAAATAACGTTTAAAAAAAGGATAAAATGGACACAAAGCTTTATAAATAATAAGAAGCCAAGGGGGTTGAATAGAAGGGAAGTGATTCAGGGGTAGAAGAATCAGTATACTACATGTACAGATACAAATTACTTATAATGTATATTATTATTATTATTATTATTATTATCATTATTATTATTAATGTCTAAATTGTACCAATCAATGTAATTTTAAACATGCTACATGTACTGCAAACATATATTAGTAAGGCTTAAAGCAAAAAGAAGGGAGATGCCAAGCATTACATGGGCGGTGGATCAGAATCTCAGAACACTGAAAGATATCACAACCCTTAATGCTCAGAGGAGAATGTGTTGAGGCAAGCACGGGCGACGGCACAGGGTCAGTGCTTCCTGGTCTCCTTACCTAGAAACAGAGAAGAGTTCGGATGCAATAATGAAACAGAAGCGTTTAAGTTGATGTAACATGAAGACTCCAGAGACCCAGGGACAGCGAAGTAGAGACCGTTGTAGGTGTGAGGACAGACTGAGTCAGCAGAAAGGAGAGTGAAAGGGAGCAAAGAAAGGGTAGTAGGGAACAAGCGCTCCGTAGTCCTGCACGATGTAAATTTTGGGTAGAGACTCAGTATTTAATGATGGGGGGGGCAGTTCTTCTGCCCCAAAATTTTCTAAATGAACAAAATCTCAGTCTGTCCTTTCCTTATGTTGTCTCAATTTTCTGCTCTTCTTCAGTTGAAAATGCTGCACAAAATGCTTACCAAATTTTAAAAGTGACATTAAGATAAGTGGGCTACCTTTTTTAATTAATTTACTCATCAGTGGGGGATGGAGCCATCTTCTCAATGTGCAGTGATTAAACTCTAGTCACACTTGTTCAGATTCCTGAGAATCACACCCACATCAACCGGCATTCCACACCCTGCATACATCGGACTGTAGTCAAGCCTACAGGCACTCTTCCTAGGCTGTTTAATTTTCTGTGATAAATATTAAGAACTTCACTCAGAAATAAGACCATTGGAGTTCTGTCCCATAGTCTTTCCTGGGAAAGAATTTATCAAGTGTAATGCAATAATAATAAAACAACAATAAAGAGGAATCTTCCCTCAGGAATTTTTCCGTTCTAGCCAGGCAGAGACACAGTAAAAGTACTAGCATGCCAGGGGTGCAGATCAGCTGACTGCTCCTCCCTCATCAAATTCAGGAAGTTGAAAGGCGGGTCCTAGGAATGAGGCTTAGAAACTTATGCAGGTGTTTTAGAATTTGTACTCTTAACTCCAATTCCTATTCTGTATCGTCCTCAGCTTGAAAATGTTAAATCTTCCTTTCTGAATCTTTAATGGGCACCTCTTCAAGTCTATGTCTATCTAGATCTCCTGAGAGTTATGAAATACGTTTGATTTGATTTGATTTGATTTGAGAAGCCTCATTATTGCACCTTCCGAGCACAAGGCTTTTCAGCCAGTACTGTTTTCTGTAACTATAACTCGCATAGATAAAAAATAAAATAATACGTACTGACTCACATTGACATCATTGAGGATACTTTAGTTTGTACTTCAAAAACTAGTTCCAGCAAAAGTAGTGAGAATCTGCCCTGAACTCACCTTTCAGCAATGCCCAAAGTGGAATGAGAAGCAGTTAATAAAGTAACAAATAATTACTTTTTGCAAAACATTTTAAAGACATTTCCTTAAATCAATTGAATTATTTCTAGCTTAATAATAATAGTATGTACACTAAAATCTGCCACAAAACGATTAGTCAGTTGAATGCAGTACAGCAAAGCAAAAAGAGACACAAATGGACAGCCGAGACCATCTATGCCCGGCCTGGAGATCCCACACCACTCAGCCCGGTCGCCTTCAGCAAATCATTTAACTTCTTGGGGATAATGTCAACCTGTTTACAAGGAGGAAGTCAAAGCAAATAGTCACTAAGCCCAAATGTCATCCTGAGACTACTGTGGGCAGAGGCAAAGCAAGCTTAGGCTGTTCAGAAGACTTAACCAGCTGTGGCCACTGACAGAACTAGCCTACACCGCGGAAAGTCCACTCGCTCAGCACCAGGTCACCCGACCTTGATAGCTGTGTACGTGCGATCTGCCTCCTCCCCTGGTCACAGGCAAGCGTGCAGTCCAGGCGACCCCACGCACATACGCGTTGCAGCAGCCCTATCTTTACCTGCTCAGGAAACCACCCCAAGGAAGTGCCCTAGGAAGAGCAGCAGACGAGGACACCAACGTTGGGCGTGCACACGACTACACCCATTCACGTTCACGCATATCTTTACTTTGTCCCTCCCTGAACAGTGTGTTTACTTTCCGTGGAAGCCTTAATGCAAGACGGCACTGCACTGCCCGTGCCCTCACGTGCTACCTGCTCATAAAGCTTTTCATCGTAAACCGATTCATAAAACATTTGCTCTATGAAACTTAACAAATTACAAGCACCAAACACAAGAAAACAACTGGAGCAATACCCCAAACAGTTACAATGAGTAAAAGTTTCATCCACTTCCTCTGTGTATATCATGAGGAAAGGTAAAGAAAGATAACTTTGCGTGCTTCCTAGATGCATGCTTCCTGTGCAAGTCAAAATATTTGAACAGAGACTGGAAAGCAGTTTTTTTGAAGAGCCAGTAGTCAGTGTTTTATGAGTCCTAGGGCCTTGCTCACAACTGCTTGCCTATGCCGGTGCAGTGCAAATCATTCAGAGATGGTGCACAGATCCCAACGTTTTAATAAAAATATTGGCAAAAACCAGACAGGAGCCATAGGTGAGGCTTAGGCGGCAGGTTTTTAGGTGCCATTATGGTGTTTTTCATTATGCGTGTGCTACGTTATGGGAAAGAGAGAAGAGTAAGGTATTGGGAGTTGAAGAGCCAACGATGGAAAATGATTTATTAAAGGCAGTTGCCGTAAGACCGCAACTAGTAAGCCCAGTGTGTGCAAAACACGGCTGTAGGCAGTAATTATGAAAAGCCAAAGTCAACTTCATCAAGTCACAAAATCTAATGAATGCCTGTGTTTAAAGAAAAGAAAAATGTTGTAATATAGCCTGTGAAATGTATGAAGGGTAATCAAAACCTATA
This sequence comes from Myocastor coypus, assembly GCA_004027025.1. Lineage (NCBI taxonomy): Eukaryota > Metazoa > Chordata > Mammalia > Rodentia > Myocastoridae > Myocastor > Myocastor coypus. The sequence goes on from PVJA010006308.1 coordinate 25,516, forward strand.
GTGTATGTGCTAGCTCATTTTAAAAAACTCATTGCCACACAAGATACATTGCCAATAACCTCTCTCAAAATATTACTCCTTGCTTTGAACTCGCTGTTCAAATTAGGGCCAGGTACTGGGGGCATTAAGGTCAACACATCTTTTACAATAATACATTTTTCTAATTTAAACATTCTTCGTAGTTTATGATCACATCTTGTATAATTTTATATTTAAATTTCCACTTACCCAACGGGAATAAAGAAACAAACTTTATAAGCTTCAAACAATGTATGAATGTTCAAGACATTTCATTCAGGAATGTGCCTTATCATAATGTTAGGTCATCTTAGATTCATTTCTTCAAAGTGGCTCCTACACTACTAAAGAGCAGACAACCCTGTGAGAGGAGCACCACAAGAACATTCTAATAACTCCTATCCTAAAACATAAGGAGGTCGAGTGTGGTGGAGCACTCTGGGAAGCCCGTGAGACTGTGCTGGGATCTGATCCTTGGCCCCCAGTGTGCAGGCATGGAGTCTGTGCTGATTCCAGGACAACGTCTTAAGAATTAAGAAAGGTTCTAGGCAATCCGTGGGATCCTGGTGAATCTGGCCCATTCGCACCGCCTACACTGAAGCTTCGTTGAATATTAGCCAGTTGCCCCAACTAATAGTGAGAGCCTTGGTGAGCTCTATCCTGGTCCCCACCTTAGCAGAAACCTTACTGACCCACGCCCCACTGCTCTCCCACCACTGCTAAGTCTGGATGATTATTGTGAAATTCAAAAATGCCAAATCACGAAGAAAAGGCAATCCAACAAACCCAGAAGAAATGCAGGAGACAAAGACACACAAGGACGTACAAATCACACACCTGAAATGTCGGAAGCAGTAGTAGCTGAGCTAAAGAAACAACTGAGTCAGGCTATAGAAAAGATAAGATCAGAAACAATGTCTCAGGTCAAAAAAAAAAAATGACAACAACTGTGAAAGAATTACTCAGCACAGCCAAAGAAGACACAGATTTGAAAAAAGAGAGAATAGAAAAATGATGGAGGGGCCTGGTGGGATGGCTCAGTGGTCTAAAGCGCCTGTTTGGGAAAGCTTGGGAGGCTTCAGGGACCACGGTTCGATCCCCGGCACCACATGCTGTGCCAGCCCTGCCCTCAGGGCAGGCTGAGCCGGCCATAAAAATGAGTGAATAAACAAACAAAGGTTCCGAAACAAGAAATAAAAATTAATAAAAAAAAAAAAAAAGAAAAATGATGGAAACACTAAAAGAGCGATAGAAGAAAGAACTAGAATGCATGAAATGGATATCCAGGAAATTAAATATTTCATTGAAACCTGGCAAAACTGCCTGAATAAAGCTGAAAGTAGACTTGCAGGCCTTGAAGACAGAGGTGCAGCTAATGAACATGAAAGCAATTCTTCCAAACTCACTCAGGGAGGCAATTATTACTGCTATGCGAAAACTAGAGAAAGATCTATAAAAGAAAACTGAGGCTGAGTGTAGTGGTGCATGCCTGTATTCCCAGTATTTGGGAGGCTGAAGCAGGAGGATTATTGCGAGTTTGAGACCAGCCTGGGCTACAAAAGTGAGCTCAAGGCCAGCCTGAACTGCATAGTGAGACACTATCTCAAAAAGTATATATATATATATATATATATATATATATATATATATATATATATATTATTTCATATATATGAAAACTATAGGTCAATCTCCCTAATGAATGTAGATGCAAAAATCCTCAAAAAAATACTAACGAACAGAATGCAGCAAATCATCAAGAAGATTCTATATCATAACCAAGTGGGATTCACCCTAGGAATGCAGGGATATTTCAACATACACAAATCCATAAATGTAGTACACCACATCAATGAAGCCAAGAACAAAACCACGTGATCATCTCAATAGATGAAGAAAAAGCTTTTCACAAAATCCAACACTCATTCATAATAAACACCTATTTGCTAGCAAGTAGGTGTTTATTGTGAATCAAAACCAAATCAAAATAGATGGTCTTTACCTCAACCTAATAAATACTCTAAGACAAACAAAAAAGTAACAACATACTAAATGCCACAACCCACTGCAATTATGGAACATTTGATTATGTATACAACTACTTTCTCTTAGTTCATTGAGAAGAAATTTTTTGTACCAGTAGTAATTACAAAAATTATCACACCTGCACCCTGTGCTCTGTATAACTATGAGCAGGACAGCACTATGCCTTGTATCAAATACTGGAAATGTACTACTAACATGTTTTGAAACTGTCACATTGTTATTTCTTATTAAATGCAATGAAAAAAGATTAAAAATAACTGAAAGCAATGACTTTAAAATCAGATACAAGACGAGGATATCCACTGTCTCCACTATTCAATATAGTTCTGGAAACATTATCCAGAGCAATCAGACAAGAGAGGGAAACAAAAGGAACGAGGACTGGGAAAACAAAGCAAGTAAAAATATAATTATTTACAAATAGCATGATACTCTAGATAAAGGACCCCAAAAACTCCATCAGGAGTCTTGCAGATTTAATAATCAAATTTGGTAACATAGCAGGACACACAGTGATCACTCAAAAATCAGTAGCATTTTTGTATACAATGAATGCACTGAGAGAGAAATTAGGGAAATCACATCTTTCACAATTACATCAGAAAGATGAAATACTTAGGAATTAACCTCACAAAGGAAGTGAAATATCTGTACAGTGAAAATTATGGTGCTCTGAGAGAAGAGACTGAAAAGGCCTTGGGAAAATGCAAAGCTATTCCATGCTCCTGGATAGGAAGAACCAACATTGTAAAAATGATCATACTCCCAAAACTGTTGTACAGATTCAAGACAATCACAATTTAAATACCATTAATATACCTCACAGAGTTAGATAAAACTTTCCTCAAATTCATTTGGAAACAGAAAAGACCCAGAATATTAAGAGCAATCCTGGGAAACAAAGGCAAAGCGGGAGGCATCACAATCCCTGACTCAAAACTATACTATAAAGCTACTGTGATAAAATCAGCATGGTACTGTCATAGAGACAGACCTGAGGACCAATAAGATAGATTAGAAGATATAGACACAACTACACACACACTCAGCTAGCTTATCTTTGATAAAGGGGCCAAACATGTTAACTGGAAGAAAGATAGCCTCTTCAATAAATGGTGCTGCAAAAACTGGCTTTCCACATGTCAAAGGCTAAAATTAGACCCTGTCTATCACCATACGCTAAACTATACCCAAAATGGATCAAAGATTTAAACATTAAAACAAGAAAGCTTAGGGCCAACTACACAGCTCTGTGGCCTAAAGCACTTGCTCAGGCAAGCTTATGCAGGCACACAAGGATCACACTTTGATCCCTGGCACCACATGCCACACCAGCCCAGCCCCCAGGGTAGGCTGGACTGGCCACAAAAAAGAAAAATATTGAATCTTCTGGAGGAAAATGTAGGTAGAAATCTTAAAGACGTTAGGGCACGTGGAGAGTTCATGAACCAAAATCAAAATGTACAGGAAATACTTCAAAGATCCACTGGGATCACATCTTTTTCAAAAGTTTCTGCACTTCAAAGGAAATCTCCAACAGAGTAAAAAGAAAACCCCCAAGCTGGGTGAAAAAAAATTGCCAACCGTACCTCCAACAAAGCCTTCTATCTACAACATATGAAGAACTTTTTTAAAAAATCAGGCCCCCCAAGTTCAAAGATCCAATCCAAAAATGGGCATCTGAAATGTATATACACTTCTCAGATGAAGAAATACAAGTGATAAGTAAATATATGAGAAAATGTTGAACACTAGTGGTCATCTGAGAAATGCAAGTTAAAACAAGGTTTCATCTCCGCCCTAAAAGAATGGCTGACATTAAGACGTCAGCCAATAAGAAACGCTGAAGGGCCTGTGGCATAAGTTTATAAAGAACCCTTCTCCACTGCTGGCGGAAGTGCAGACTGGTACAAATGCTATGGAGAGCAGTATGGAGATTCCTTAGAAAGCTAGGATTGGAGATCCAGTTCAAGCCATCTATTCCTCTTCTGCATATTGTTCCAGAAGAACTGAAAACATATCACAGCATTATATGTGCATCCATGTTTATAGCAGCTCAATGTGCCATACCTAAATCTTAGACACAACCCAAATGCCCACCAACTGGGGAATGGATAAAGATGACGTGGTAGTTTTACGTAATGGAGTATTATTCAGCTGTAGAACAGGATAATTTTATTGGTAAATGAGTGCAACTAATGACCATACTCTTCAGAAAAATAAATTAGACCAGCATGTGCAAACATCATATTGTCTCCTTAGTGTGAGATCCTGAAAGAAAAATAAAGTCTAAAGGGTAAAGTAGATACTGGTAAAGGGAAGAACCTATTAGAAAGGAGGGAATTGCTTAGTGGAGGAGAAGGACAGACAAGTGTTATAGTTTATGTCTACTGTCCCGCCAAAGCCTCATGCAATCATGGGGCGTGGCTTCTATTGATTAAGACTTGATTCATGATCCCTGGGATTGTGTTTTAGTACTGATGGGATTACTGGTCTGAGTAAGGCTGAGACTATGGCTGTGGTCTAGGGCGGATATCCTAAGGCAGAGAACCTGACTGTAATATAAACAGCGACAGAGAGACAGACTAGAGCTGTAGCTGTTGTTCTCTGCTGCCTTCTTTGGTTGGCTGCCTCTGCCACCATTTTGTTGCTGTTCCACCGCTATGAACTGGATCCTCTCTGCCCTGTTTCACTCAGCCTTGGGCCAGCTGAATATGGACTGAAACCTCCACAAACTGTGAGCTAAATAAACTTTTCCTTCCTTCATTTTGAGTGTCGGGTATTTGTCCCAGTAACGAGTAAAAAGTAACTAAGACAGCAAGGTAGTAAAGAAAAGAGATATATCTATGTTTGTAAACAGGATGGCTTGACAACTGTACTGTGAATTTATGGTGGTATATGAAAAAAAAGCAGCTAATGTTTAAATTGCTTTGTCTCTTTTTTTTTTTTTTTTTTGTCTTTTTGAGACAGGGTCTCGCTATGCAGTTCAGGCTGGCCTTGAGCTCACTTTTGTAGCCCAGGCTGGTCTCGAACTCGCACTGATCCTCCTGCCTCAGCCTCCCAAGTGCTGGGATTACAGGCATGCGCCACCACGCCCGGCTTAAATTGCTTTGTCTCTTGTTTTCAATTCTTTGACATTTTTCTCTTCTTAATTTCTTATATTTGTTCTTTCTTTTCTCACTGTTACGTGCATGTATCTGCTAATATAAACAAGTACTTGAAAGACAGCAGTAAGCTTTATGACAAATACCGTGAAATCCATGTTAGTTTGTTAAGTGAATTCTGTATTACATGTAATTCTGTTTTAATACCATTTTGCATTCTTTTAAAAATTTAAGACGATTGGTTAACTTGACTACATTGTAGCTTCAAAATAATAGATAAGTTCTTTAAATTTGGTGAAAAGCACAAGGTACTCATGCGTATTTTGAAATGATTGATAATTTTGATCAAGAAAATAGACATAATCAACATATAAAATACAACGGAATAAACAATAAACTAATTACTTTTTCCATTCGATCTAGCTTTTATTCTCCAACAAAGCAGAAACAGAGAACTTGAGTTTATTTGGGGAAACATCTCCTGGGAGGAGAACGGAGCGTCAGCATCATAAATCATTGTCAGCCGGGCTGCCATTAACTGCAGGGGATACTTGAGCCAGCTAGAACCTTCTGAGAGACGAACACCTTCTTAGCACGCTCTGCTGGCTGCAAGGTGGGCCTGTTGCTCTTCTAGCTCCTGCCTCACCCCTGGCTGGCTGGTCCAAGGTGCAAGCATGACCTTTCTCGATTCAGGTCCTACACACATGGCTGGCCACGGTGACTTCAATTTCACAGGCAGAGTGCTCAAGAGGGTTCAGAAAGGGCCGCTCACTTCTAGTTATGCAAAAGCCAGTTGCAGTGGAAATGGCTAGTAGGAAAAAGGGGCATAGTCAAGGAGAGGGACAAGAGGAAACCAGGATGCGACTGGAAAGGAAGATTTCGTATGTGACTCTGCCGCTGACTATTGTTGCTGTTACTGCGTGCTGAAACCGGGTCCTTTCCACTGGGCCACCTCCGCCTCCTATTGTATTTTTTATTTTGACACAGGATCTTGCTAACCCCCTACATTGCCCAGGCTGTGCTCAAATTCAAGGTCCCCTGGCCTTGACCTCCAGGACACTGGGCTTAGGTGCCGACACCAAACACCTGGAAGCACAGTAATTTCGTCTATCTTAATAAGACCTTTGGCTTATATGCTAGCAGGAAGAAGAGTGCCCTGCTGTTAATTTTGAGGGAAAGTAGAAAACAAAGCAAATATTTCTGGATAGCAGGCAATTTCCACAAAAGCCATAAAGTCGCTATTATGGTCAGACAGTGAAATACATAAGATTTTATAAACGGAAATAAAATATTCACGTTTCTGGCAAAGTTAATAGTAAAATCAATATGACAAATTCATCTCTATAATTTTGTATGCTGTCAACGTTCGTGTGGGAAAACAATTGTCATTGTAGTCTATTAAACATGTACTTAAAAATAATAACTTAAATAAATAATTTTGTAATGATGAGAATGTAGGTCGCTGATGATGACGTTTGCTTATAGAGAAGGGTGAGGAGTCTTGCACACCCGGAGGTACGAGAACACGGGTTCCAGCTCTTCTCGTTACGTCTTGTTTTCTCTTCCCTGTGGTCTGCAGTCTGCTCCTGCTCTGTACCTTGTCCTGCAAACCGGTGTTCTAGGCCTGTGTGACAGCCAGCCCCTGGATGAAGTCAGCCCCTGAGAGACTCACGGGGGGTCCACCATGTGAGAAGAAAAAGCATCCAGAGTAAATTTCTCCTGTCTGTGTGAGGCCTCTCTTCCAGGTGCCACTTCCTCCAGGTGATTCCAGTGCTGAACTCCGGCTCTCTTTCTCTCTGTGGTCACTGATGAGACTGATTTGCTCTAATTCCCAAGTCACCTAGCCTTGCTGTGCTATACTCCGGGTCCCTGAACACCGTCATAAAGTGATTCCCTCTGGCAAAAGCTTTCTCTTGCTCTGCAGGGCACGGATGGGCTCTGTTTTTCTCAGTAGACCCTGAACAATGCAGTACTCTTTTGTTTTTTCTGGAGATCGAATATGGGACTTTGCACTTGCCAGACATTAAGGCAACCCTTAATGAAGCGCTCCTGCCTTGCAGGAGCAGGCTTACGGCTCATGCGGCTTTCTCCTTAATAGTGATGGCTCACTTAGTCAGCGAATGTCAGCTAAGCTTCACTGTGAAGTTGCTGAGACACTGTGTTCCTAGGGTTTGTAGCAGACAGTTTGTTGAAGGGAAAGATGCAGATGGATATTTTTTAAAAGAATCATCAACTCACCGACATTTCATTCTTCCGAGTGATATGCACAAATAAAATTTTAGGTGTCTAAGATATTTCATCCTATAGTCACAAACCTGCCTGCCTAGATCAGCATCTTTAATTTGACAGTTAATCATGTTCCTCCTGGAGTATTTCTCAGACAGGAATAAAGAAGCTCAGGAGAGAAATCTGTATGATGCGTGTCTGCAGAGAGAACTTTGCATCTAACAGCACTGAGACGCTTGCAGCTGAGGTGTGAAAATTACCCTGCTGATCTGAATGTAGAATCAATAGAGTTCTTTTGTGTTAGGCAGGAAGTAAACGCAGCAGCGGAGGTCCTGGCAGGGAATGGTTAGCCCTGAGGAAAAGCCGGCGCCCAGCTCAGGGCACGGGAGTGGGGGAGCTCTGGCTCTGCCTGGCACCTCTTTCGCCGTTGAGAGAGGACGGCTGCTGCCCACAGAGTAGGTGCAGTCTTCACAACGTCGAAGCAACCAGGAGAGAAAGCAAGGTTGCGACGGTCAGAGCGCTCATTCTGGGCGTCCACCGCGCTCGCGAGCATTGCGTCCTGGGCAAGTGCGAATCAGAGGAGGATGTTCTCCTTCCTTACCGCAAAGAAGCTGGCGGAGAGTAAGAGAACCAAGCATGAGAGTTCCTGTCGACACTCATTTGTGACTCGAAATTCTCCCACCTCCCGGTGAGCTGACACAGAGCAGCAGAGATTCTTCGGCTATGAATTGTGTAAATTCAGGCTCAAGGAGATGAGTTGCCGGGTGTCATGCTTGACTGTTTCTTGTCTACCTCTCCCACCTTTCCAGAAAATTGCCCCAAATTTAGGGACAACAGGGGTTCCATTTCTACATTTTCATTTCCATTTTATGAAACGCACACTTAGGCCAATTGATTCTACTCCCCTGAATGCAGTTGGGGGATTAATGGCTTGACTTACCTGAACTGGCGATGGGCGATGGGTTGTTGCAAATTTTCAGTAATGAGTCCTCACATTCCTTCTCCCATTAACTAGTGAGCAAATTGGCAAGCCACGCCTTAAGTTGTAGCCTCATTTTCTCAGCTAGAGAGTGTGAGATGCAGCCTATCTGGTCTCCAAGTCTCTTTGCTGCAGCGAATTCTACTCTCCTCCATCCCAGAATGCTGATATCTTAATAGCCAGCTCCAGCCGCGGCCTCTCAGCTCTGCAGCACCAAAGACGTAGGTGCTAGAAAAGGGTAGGGAAGTGCCGCGTGTGATATCGCGAGACTCCAAGGGACTCACGCGGCGGTCCACTTCATCTGATCGCGAGGCTTCCCGTTGTCCCGGTTTGCGATACAGCAGCACGTGTGCTTCCTGCTCCCGGGTTCACCTTAGGGAAACGCTCACCACTGCAGGATGACAGGCTGCACCTCCCAGCACTCCGTGGCTGTTGCAGAAAGCAAATATGTTCTTCCAGGTGGGTTAGCACAGCACTTCAGAGCTGGTCCCACCTTGGCCGTTATCCAGCTGAAAAAAAAAAAAAAGAAAAAAAGCTCAGGTATCTCTTGACCACGACATCTAATTAACATATATCATGCTTAATTGCCTTTTCTTCAATATTTCTTTCTTTTCTTTTTTCCGCCCTTCACAGGATAAACATCACCTATAAAAGTGAGTCCACAGTTCCACAATAACTGAGAGAGCGATGTAGAGACAAACAGGGTAAAGAGAAGTGGGCGATAGCTGAAAGCAGAGGCCAGGGTCGTCCTTGCCCCAGGCACAGTCCCCCCGTCAGCTTGGAGGCGCTGCCCAGCATGGTCTTAGGGTGTGACGTGCATCGTACCACAGAGCGGAGGATGCCAGAGGAATTCCATGGGTTTCCTTTCTCTTTCTTTCCATCTTTCTTTCCTTTCACTTTATTTTTTCTGTCTTTCTTTTAATCATGTAGGTTTTTATATTTATTATTTGCTTTGTTTTGTTTACCATCTTCTCCTTCAACTATTAATCTTGATTATTTAATGTTTTCGTATGAGTTAACATTCACTCTAATCTTTCCAGTTTACTTCAACGTTCTTCGGTTTCTCCTTCATTCTTTCTCTTTTGCCCTCCTTCCCAGTATCAAAAATCTTGTGCGGTCATCTTTTGTCCTTCAGAAGTGTTTGTACTGTCCTTCTCTTCATTGTCTTTCTGTTTTATTTGCCTGCCCCTCTAAAAATTTCCCTTCATACTTCTGGATAGTAAGCTTTGATTTAGCAGTGATTTCCATGGAAACTTACTGAATACAAATTCCAGTTTATGCTAGATTTTGTATATACCTGTAGATCTTTATAGTATGGCTAAAGATACCATAAGAAAAAGTTATGACAGCTTGACCTCTTAATATTTATCGCAATTTAATTAATAGTTATCACAGTTTTTCAGTTTCTAGGCTGTGCTTGATGCTATTGTTATTGCTATTTGAACTTATTTAGCCAGGATGCAATATCTGTTCTAATCAATTGTTCTATCTTGCATGACAACAGTGTGGTTACCTAGATTATTAACTATCACCATAGTTCAATGTTAAAGGACTTGGTGCTGGGCCAAATACATAACAACTTCATATCTGTAATAAATTGGGAAGGGAGAATCTTGGGAAACACATTAAAACCAAGAGCAAGTGATACTTGCAAGAGATCGCTGAAGAATACACACATCTACACATGCTTTGATACTAGTCATAAAACATCTGTAATAAGAAATTTACAAGTGCCGACACAAACATTAAAATAAAAACTAGAAAATGAGAAGGTGTAGAATGAAAACACAGGGGCCCGGCGGGATGGCTCAGTGGTCTAAAGCGCCTGCTTGGAGAAGCTTGGGCAGTTTCAGGGACCTCAGTTTGATCCCCGGCACCACATGCTGCGCCAGCCCTGCCCTTGGGGCAGGCTGAGCTGGCCATAAAAATGAGTGAATAAAAACAAACAAAGATTCTGAAATAGAATGAAAACACAAGCACAGACTTCCAGCTAACCCAAGAGAAGCCAGGGATAACGCAATACAGGCTTCATAAGTGAGCTACCTGAATTTTCTGAAATGATAACAGCAGGAGCAAAACAAACAGCTTAAAAAATCCCAGATAACTAAGGATGCAGAGCAAATCAGATAAGAAATAATCTCTGGTTACGCAAAAGGGATAAACAGGAAAATGAAGGACTTGCTCAGTCAATCCAGAGTAGACGCTGACTAAGAGTAAAAGATGTTAGGAAAATGATGTAAATCACAAATGCTCAGCATAGAGAAAAAGCATAGCCCATGAAATATGTTTAAACAGACATCCAGGGGATTAGAATTGCCGCTGAAAATATATGTAGCCCATTGCACCAAGGCAAGGAGAGAGCATCATACATTAAACAGAGGACTGAGGTTAGTGACCGACCCTCATGAAGAAAGTTTTCTTTTTTTTTTAAAGAATTTTTTATTTTATTTTATTTTATTTTTCTTGTTTCAGAACTTTTGTTTGTTTATTCACTCATTTTTATGGCCGGCTCAGCCCGCCCTGAGGGCAGGGCTGGCGCAGCATGTGGTGCCGGGGATCGAACCGAGGTCCCTGAAGCCGCCCAAACTTTCCCAAGCAGGCACTTTAGACCACTGAGCCATCCCGCCGGGCCCAGTTTTCTTAAAAATAGAAATGGACCATGAAAAGTGAACCCAATCCCTACAAGATAATGCTAAGGACAACATAAGATAAAAAATAAAGGGGCCCGGCGGGATGGCTCAGTGGTCTAAAGTGCCTGCTTGGGAAAGCTTGGGCAGCTTCAGGGACCACGGTTCGATCCCCGGCACCACATGCTGCGCCGGCCCTGCCCTCGGGGTGGGCTGAGCCGGCCATGAAAATGAGTGAATAAACAAACAAAGGTTCTGAAACAAGAAAAGAAATAATAAATAAAATTTTTAAAAATCTTTAAGAAAAATAATAAAGGCTCAGAGAAGAAACAGCAGAAAATTTTCCAAGAATGAAAACACAAAATAAAACAAAAAAAATGACATACAAATAAGTGAAGCATACATACAGAACACACAAAAATATGAAAAGCCATTAGAAAAAGAAAAACGTTTTCTAAAGGAAAACTCTTCAGAACAAAAGAAGACTTCTTGGGGCCTGGCAGGAGGGCTCAGTGGTCTAAAGCACCTGCTTGGGAAAGCTTGGGCGGCTGCAGGGACTGTGGTTCGATCCCTGGCATTGCATGCTGCGCCAACCCTGCCCTCAGGGCAAGCTGAGCCGGCCATAAAAATAAATAAATAAACAAACTAAAGTTAAAAAAACAAAAAGAAGACTTCTTAACATAAACGTTCAAGTCAAGGAGCGACTGGAGTGTAGTATTTGAAGAACTGAAACAACCCAAATTGACAAGAAATGCAAAACTACCTTTCAAAATCAATGTAAAAATAAGATACATCCATGACAATGAACAACTAAAGAAATTATGGCTGGGGAGATAGCGCAATAGAACAAGTGCTTGCCTGGCAAGCACAAGGGCCTGACTTCAATTTCCGGGTCTAAATATCTTTATTTAGAAAGAGATAATAAAGGAAATAATTCCAAGAACACCAATGGAAAGAAGCCACTAGTTAGTGCAAGCAATTAAATAGAGGCAAAAGACAAGGAATCAATAACAGGGAAATAGTACGACAAGCATTAGCCAATTTATGTCAGTTATATCCATCGATGTTAATGGCTTCATTGCACTAATAAAAAGAACCAGACTGGAAGAGTAGATCAATAGACAAGGTCCAAAAATATGCTACAGACACAACGTGGCATATTTGTATGCTCTGTATGTGAGTGAGATCACCTGGGGCCCGCCTGATCCTGATTCGACCAAGAGCCTAGGACAAGCATGTGAGTGAGGCCCCCTGGGACCTACCAGAAACTCATTCGACCCAGACACAGCCTAGCATGTGATTGGGCCCAGCCAGGGCCCACTGGATTCCCCATTCGACCCAAAGCCCAGGTCTAGCATGTGGACTAGAACTCCACCTGACAGACATGCACAGTGTGGAACCTAGTGGCAGAATTCCCTACAGAGAGGCTAGAGGCAAGACCCACCCAGGTGATCCAGGAGCAGAACATCTTGCCAGAGTGGCACAGCAGGCTCACTTGCAAGGTCTGCAGCAGGAAGATGTAGAGCACAACAGCCAGACCCAAGCCACACCCACCTGGACAAGTCTTAACTTGGTAGATCTGGACCAGGTGCTAAGGTAAGAACTCTACCAAGGCTCTATGCCAAAGGTCAGAAGAGAGTGCTGTACCAAATAACAAAGAGAAGCAGCACAGTGCATTCACAGGCCATGAGCCCACGCAGAAGAAATGCAGGAGACAATAGCACGGAAGAAATTAGAAATCACAGCCCTGAAATCTCTGAGATAAAAGTGTCTAAAGTAAAGAAACAACTGCAGAAAGGTATAAAGGAAACCAGACGAGAAATAATTTCTGAAGTAAAAAAGAAATGAACTGTTACAAACGAAGTACTAAGTGCTTCTAATAAGACACTGATAAAAAGTAGAAAAGGGCCCCGCAGGATGGCTCAGTGGTCTAAAGCACCTGCAGGCAGCTGCAGGGACCGCTGTTCAATCCCCGGGACCACAGGCTGTGCCAGCCCTGCCCTCAGGGCAGGCTGAGCCGGCCATAAAAATAAATAAAACAAAAAAAAGTAAAAAAGAATAGAAAAATGATGGAATCTTTGAATGATTGATACAGGAAAGAAATACAATGCATGAAAGAGTCTCAAAGTACTATGCTAGAAATTAAAATCTCAATCACAACCTGGCAAAATAATTTGAATAAAAGTGAAAATAGACTTTCAGACCTTGAAAACACCATTGCAATAGTGAAAAGTTAGGAAAAGATCTCTTAAGAGCAAGGATACAGAAAAAAATAATTCAACATTTGCAAGACGATGAAAGATGACCAATGTAAGGCTAATAGGCATCAATGAGAAGGGAGTCAATACAAACGATATAAAAAGAATGTGGACAGGAGTAATAGCAGAAAACTTCCCAAATATGGGGAAACAATCTGACATTCAGGTAACCAAAGCATATAGAACTCCAGATAGCATCAATCCATTTAAAACCACATCCAGATATATAATAGTCAGGATCCCAGAAATTCAGCACAGGAACACTATACTCAAAGCTGCTAGAGGAAAGAAATAGATCACATTTAGAGGAAACCCAATCAGAATGATGGAAGATTTTTCTTTACAAACAATCAAGTCAAGCACAGCATGGAGCAAAGTACTTCAGGTCTCGCAGGAAAACAAATTCCAGCTCAGACTGCTATACTCTGCAAAACTCTCTTTCAAGTTCAATAGAGAAGTGAAATCTTTCCAGGACAAAGAACAGCTAAAGAATTTTATGATGGCAAAGCCAACTCTGCACAGACTATTAGAAGATCTTCTAGAGAGGGGTCAAAATAACCATAACTATATGAATGAGAACAGAGAGAACCCAGAAAATAAGGCAAAGAAACACAGGTGAAAAAGGTATACAACAGCAATCTTTCAATTATTGTTTTGTATGTAGCAGCAAAATATTTCCATCAGCATGCTCTACAAATGGTCCTCTCCTTCACCCTATGAGTCATGATTCTGTCTAAGGCTGTAGGGTAGATATTAAGGAAATAGCAGCAGTTCATTCCCACACCGAAGTGTGATGGACACTATCCACATCCACAGCCTACTAGAACTTTGTGCCATGGCCTATCCCCGAACTACTAGAAGTACTCATCATCAATGTACCATTCCAGTCCTTATGTTGTGTTTTATTCTGAGTAATTCTTTACTATCATGAAGACTTTCTCTTATTTGATATTGTTGTATGTATTAGCCTATTCAAATACTGTATGAGTACTCTGAATTGATCACAGATTCATACATATGATATACAATATTCTGGCCACTTATTGGACTAACAATTTAATTTTAATTTTGGAATCTTGTTTTGAAATATTTAATTTAATTTTTAATTAATTAATATCTAATTACTTTTCTGAATATCATTTAATTTTAATTTTATGATTTCTACTGTATCTTTGACACACAACCTATTTATAAGACATGGTTTGCTATTTTGTTCTAATATTAGAAACTTTAAGATGTACAATTCCATTTTCCATTGACTTCATATTAGTTTTCCTTGTCTTTTACACTCGTACACACACACACAAACATACATACACACCCATATATGAAAAAATATGTATGTAACCTAAGCTAAGTTTGATAACCATTTTGTAGAAATCTTCAATGACCTTTGACTGAGTTCATCCAATAGAATCATATTTCACATAGTTCTGCATAATTACCATCTTGAGAGCTCTTTATTCTTTATCCAGGACCACACAGCACCTTCTCTTGCCCTCTGGATCAGTCTTCGTTATTTTCTCTGTGTCACATCTGGAGGTATTAGAATATTTTGAGTAAAATATTTTACTTTTAGTTTTCCAAGCTAAGTTTGCCAAGTAGAATACTCAATGAAGACAGCTTTTTTTCATCCCTTTGAATTAATTAGTCTAGTTTCTTACCCACTTACTCTTTTTTTTCTAATGTGGAATAAAATACTATTTAATTTTGCTCCTACATAGGTAATATTTTTGTTTTATGTATATGCTTTTATGATTTTTTTCTTTACAATTAGCTTTGGATAATTACATTTTTATTTATTTGGTATGATTTTATTCATATTTCTTGGCGAAAGTTTCACTTTTAGGAAATGTGCTATAATTTCAACTAAATTTAGAAATTTTCAATCTTTAAATATTTTTTCATTCTGCAAAGACCTTTAAAGGTTTCCTGTTATTTATTTATTATAATTTTATTACTTTTAGTAAGAAATAATAATCAGACCCTTTCTACTTTGAGAATTCTAATTACATGAGTATGTTTCTTGATTTTGCTAGTGAACTATATGACTGATCTATAAATTTTTTCTTCTTAATATTTATTTTAGACTTTATTGTTACATTAAAGTTTGTGAATAATTTATTTACCATGTGCAATCTATTATTAATCATGTTATATATTCATTTGAGAAATATTTTTCTAAAATTCACTTTCCTACATCTTCTATCTTTCACATCTCAGTATTTGTCTACAATTTTTTTTTTTTTTTGTCTTTTTGAGACAGGGTCTCGCTATGCAGTTGAGGCTGGCCTTGAGCTCACTTTTGTAGCCCAGGCTGGTCTCGAACTCGCACCAATCCTCCTGCCTCAGCCTCCCGAGTGCTGGGATTACAGGCGTGAGCCACCACGCCCGGCTTGTCTATAATTTTTAATGTGCTATATAATCATTGATGTTCACAAAAGTTATTGAAAAAAAATAAAAGATAAAACAAAATATTCTGCAACGAAAAGGACGTAAGTGCTGCACGTGAAAACATACTGAACTCAAAATTTTCATAGACTGAAATTCAAAGAAAGGAAAACATGCAACGATACACAGAAAAAAGCAGGAGAGGTTATTCTATTTGCCAAGACTGATCAAAAGAGAAAGAAGTCACTATAGTTGCTAAGAGGAGGCTCTAAGAGGAAGAGGTAGCAATCATAGTTCTATATGCACCAAATTCCAGTACACCCACCTCTATGATACAAATATTAATGGACATTAAAGATCCAATAAGCACTAAATTATAATGGAGACTTTAATAGAGCAGAGTCACGAATAGATAGATCAGCTTGACAAACTATCAACCAAAAAATATAGACTTGTAGAAACCTTGAACATAGGGATTTCATAGACATTTACACAGTGTCCCACTCCACAGTGTCATAATGCCTGCGGTTCTCAGGTTTGCACTTGACAGTCTCCAAAAGAGACTACATTCTGGTACGTGTTAATGCAAAGCAGCTGATGCATACTATCAGATCATGATGCAATAGAATAAGAAGTCAATGGCAAAAGAAATCAGAAAAAGTTGACAAACACATAAAAACTAAATGAACCCTCCTGACCAAGCAGATCTTAAAGAAGATGTTGAACACTATCTACAGTTGAATGATAGCACTGATACAACACACAGGATCTTATGGGCCATAGTATGAGCAGTCTTATCAAGGAAATTTATACAGACATTATAAGGAAAGGGAAAACTCCAGAGATTAAAGAACACAAGACCAGCACTTCACAAATTGCTGGAAAATATCCTACACATTCATAAATTGCTACAGCGCTTATCTTCATAAATCAAATATGGCAAGACATAAAAAATTCAAGTAAACACAATCTTAATGGGTGACCTTAACCCAGTAGTTCAGGAAAGCAAGAATTATTGGTTTGCATAATGCAATAATTTGAGAAAACAATATACAGTACCCCTTGGTACACTTAACATGTAGTTTTATAATTTAATTTCCTTGAGAATTAGGATGATCACTAATATAAAATTTATGATAAGTACCTTTTTTAGAGTCCTGAGTATTTTATGGGTACATTTTCAATGTACGTAGCATAGCACTCATCGTAGGGAGTTTGTACTTGTACATGACACGTCTTCCTTATTTTCCATTCCTCTCCCCTCCCTTTAACCCCTCGTCCCCTCCTTATTCACAGAAGCTTTGGTTCCATTTTTTTCTTCTGTTTGCTTCTTTTTGCCTTTGTTCCCTGTTTTCCTTCACTCTCCTCTGCCCTTCCCTCCTCCCATTTGTGCATGCTGTCCCATTTCCCAATGTCTGTTATACGTTTTGGTCCTGATTTGCCCTGTCAGTTTGTCATGCCAGGGAATCAGTCATAATGCCGGGTAAGGGTCTGTCCACCGTCAAGCCCTGGTTGCCTTGGTACAGCTGGAAGTGTCCATTTGCATCTTACGCATCTTCTCAGATACGTTTGCTTTTTTAGTTGAATTCCTGGGTTTAAGCTTGTAGGCTGCCTATGGTAGTAGCTTTATTGGGAGTATTTAGAACACTTAGGTAGTGACTATTTCCCAGAGGGGTCTTCCAGATGTGTATGGATTTTGGTGTTTTTGCAAGGTCCTACCTCAAGATCCTTCCACTTATTGGAGAGGGGGAGTTACTGCCTTCTTGGCCCCTGGCTCCTTGGCACCAACTTATAGTACCATTTGGGATCCTTAAACAGTCTCATTCTTGAGTTGCCAGGAAGACCAACTGCTCCAAACATTATACCGCCTTAGCTGAAGTAATGCAGTCAGCAGTAACAACGGCATCGACTACAGCCTAGAAAATGGCAGACTGAAGTAGCTATCAGTTTGCCACCTTGGATGACAGGAACCAGGACTTGTGGCTATATACAAAATGTAAAGCAAACCGGAAAATTGTAGACAGTAAATAACCCCTCCCTGCGGTGACTTCACCCTGAGGGGAGTGAAATTGGAAGGGCGTGAGCAGGATAGATGAAGGAAGGAATGAGAAGCAGGGCTTCAGGACTCAGGAAAGGTGCTCTCTCCGAGCCTTGTCTTGGCTGCCGCTGGAAGACGAAGTGGGCAGCGCTGAGGTCCGTGTTGCTTAACCCCGGCAAGCCAGTGAGCTGTGGCTCTATGACAGGCAATGGGTTTATTATTATTATTATTATTATTATTATTATTATTACTACTACTACTACTATTAGATGCACCAAAGTTCAGGCTGGTTTCTGGCTGTGAGGCTGCAGCCTGTTTCTAGCACTCTCTGTGTCTCCTAGAGACAAACCCAGCTCCCTGCCAGTTGGAACTCAGCTCCTCGGTCTACCAGCCTGAACGCAGTAGCCTCTCCCTGTCCTGGAAGCTGATGGATAGAAATGACTCAGGAATATACAGTGAAGAAGAGCGTGCAGGGCAAAGACCCTCCCCTGCAAATGCGGGTCAGTTGGATATGAGCTAATTTAAGAAAAACGTATTAATGCAAGTATCTTTAGTTTACTTCTCAGAATTGTGAAGTAAAGTTATTACTAGAAAAAAAGAGAGAACCACAGGAAGGGTGAAGGAATTTTGTGGAAAACTAAGGAGAGGTTCTGGACTACAAGTACGCATACATATGGTGTAAAGTAAGAAGCTAGGATGGATGAGTGAAAATAATTTGAAACTTAACAAATTTCTACGTGTGTTAGGTAAATATAAATTATAATTAAACAACATAAAGTTGAATGCATATTTATGGAAGCTTTTTATTTTTTATAGAAACATTTTAGAAAGTGTTAAATATTACCCACACTTGAAGATAGCAATCTAGATTATTTTATAGGCAAATAGCCCCATTTATTTCAATAAGTATTAGCTGAATATCCAGTAGAAGACTCTAGAATTTTTGAGGAAAGATGATTTCTCATGCCTTACAAATGCTATAAATTTTTGAACAGACTACCTTGTCCTTTTGAAAATGTTCCCCACGTAGAATTCACCACACTCTCTGTGATTCCTGGAACAGGAACCAGTCCGATCACGTGTTTCACACACTACACTCACAGGTGGTAGATGCCTTGCAAAAATAACTCCAGTTTTCACCCCCTTCTCTGGTGTGGCTTTCTCCCTCGTTGAATTTAGGTATCTTATCCTGTGCAGAAGCGACGCAATGTAAGTTCTCTGTTCCAATTCGAATAGCCCTCCAACTACTGCTGTCCCTTTCACGGCTGCCACTTAGGGAAGACGTCAGGCTGGAGTGGAGAAAACAGGTCCCTCACCCAGGTACCTTGTCAGCACCCAGACCATGATGTGAAGGAAGCCCTGCCACTGCAGCAGGAGACATCATGAACTAAACAGTTAATCGATGGAATCAGGGGTGTATAATGGCTGTCATATTAAAGTCACTAATCTCTAGGGTGGTTTACTACATACCAAGGAGTTGATAGCCCTCAACAAAATTAAAACCATACACATACTAGGACAAGGATATTTTAGTATCAAATGATCTTTGGAGTTTCTTAACACATGGTTCTAGAAGTTAAATGCAATTGTAGCTACACAGGTAAAGCAGATACATGTATCCAAAATCTTTATAAATCCAGATGACAAATCAAGTTCCTAAGTGAATTCTTTTTCCAAATTCCAAAATCTAATATTATTTAAGGTGATTTGTGTCTCTACTAATTTTGAAATAGAGAAATATATTATGTTAAATGTGATTTAATTTTACAAACTATTTTAGGAGAATATATTCTTAATTTTTATTATACAGACATATGCGTTGTGCTCCATAATTTCTCTCTGTTCCTTACACTGACAGAAAAGAGAACTTGATAACAAAACGTTGAAATTGTTAGAAGATAGAAGTTAGGAATATACAAGACAAATATAATAAATAGTATTTTTTAAAATTGCTATTCAGAAAACATGGCTTCACAAATGTATACACATTTTAAAACAAAAAAATGGAATTACTGATTTGTGACTTCAAGTTAATTTCTAAATTATTTTCTTGGGATATGATCCATGTCACAGTAATAGAAATACGGGAGCAATTTCTGTAAAACATCAGAATTAATAACAATAAGAATGCACCATTCTAATAATAAGAGTTACCAATTGTTTCACTAGAAACTGTGTCAACTTCTTTACAGTTATTTAAGTTTACAGTAATAATAGCACCCCAAATTACTGAAACATGAGGTACGGATGGAGGAAGAATATGATCAGATGTAGAATTACTAAATCACAAAGTGCATTTTCACGTGTTTGTCCTCCTCCGTGGTTTCACAATGACTAGAGAAAATCATATTTGCTCTAGTTTAGACTGAGGAGAAGAGCTATTGCCAGAGGATCTGAGCGTGAGATCTAAGTCGTACCTCCTGAGCACCTGTCGCCTGCTTGATGTTTCCCTAATTGCTTGCACGTGTGCTGCAGCACCCTGACAGTCTTCCCACGGTGTAGGATCAAAGGGGCTTTGTCATTTACACCATGTGTCACGACCTCAACGTTGCTTATCCGTTCCTCAACAGAACTCCTGATTAAGGATCAACAAAGGATTTCTGTGATCATGATGTTATCAGCACAAGCAGAGCTGGAAGCTGCTCGCGGAGCAGAATCTACTAGAGACTCCTTTTCTTCAAACCTGCGCCACAAGGAAGGTGCCATTCAGCAGCAAGTTTTCAAGAGAGCTGGCTTCAAATTCCATGAGCCCTTTGTTAAGTAGGCGAGACGTGAGACCGCTTCTCTTATCTGCAGGGGATGGAAGCTTCTTCCTGCCAGTGGAAGGCCCTTCCCTGAGAGAAGCAGGTCAGAGCTCTCTACAGAGCAGCAGCCTCACTTCCTAAACACGTGCAGCACACAGCTACTGACTTGCTGACCACTGATTGCTCAAGCAAATTCTATTTTTGGCTTGAAATAGATAATGAATCTGCTAATTGTCTAATTTACTCCTGGGGGACACTTTTTACAAGAAGCTTGCTGAATATAAAAAGTTGTGAGCCAGATACTTTGATTCTCTCTGCTGAAGACACCCAAGAATCTGCAGAAGACAAATTTCTCCATCCTTCCTAACTCCAAGGGAAGCCCAGGCAAAAACCCTGCTCAGAGCAGCAAGACTGGCAAGTGTGTGTGCCATGACTGTTCCTTTGCAAGGCTTTTGAGGACTGTGGGGAGCCAATCACAGTGAATATTTTTTAAATGTTTTTCATTTAAAAAAATAGGGTAGGGAGAGAGGAACCCTTCTCCACTGCTGGTGGGAATGCAGACTGGTGCAACCATTATGGGAAGCAGTGTGGAGGATTCTTAAAAAACTAGAGCTGGAAATCTCATTCAAGCCAGCTATCCCTCTACTGGTAATTTTCCCAGACAAACTGAAAACATCATACCATAGTGATATCTGCGCACCTATGTTTATAGCAGCCCAGTTTGTAATAGCCAAATCTTGGAAACAACCAAAGTGCCCATCATATGAAGAATGCTTGAAAACAATGTGGTATTGTTGTACAGTGGAGTATTACTCAGCTATAAAGAATGATAAAATAGAAGACTTCATATATGAATGGATGCACCTTGAACATATACTCATAAGTGAAATAAACCAGATCTGCCTGTGTAAATATCGTACAGTATCAGTAGTGTAAGAACTCAAAAGAAGAAATAAAAATGGAGAGACAACACAGCTGAATGGGAATCAAAAACTTAACGATCAAACAGCAAAGTGACTGGAAGCAGAAAAGAGAGGAAACATAGCAAGAGCAAAACTATGCAGTTATATGCACAGGATGAATTAGACAAGGGTGTCCTAAGAAACCTCAAAAGGCTTTGGACACTGATGATGGCAATATATAACACCAAAACTATGCTTGGAATGCCTGTCATTCTGGTCTTTTAGACGTGTGTTGCTTCCAGTGTAATTTCACTTACTATTGTACTCTCTCCCAAGTAAATGGTTGGTTTACAAGAAAACAAAAAAAGAGTATTAAATGAGGGTAAGAGACTAGGAAAAATGCCAAGGGATGGACAGGCTGGAATTGGGTGTATGCTTAGATTTCTAAATATCTGTGTACAAATGTGTGACTGCTTTTATCACATTGTATAGGGATTTATTAGGATATCGATGATGGATGGAAAATACCAATTCCAAGTTAAGTCTAATTCAGAAAGACAATGATATTAAGCTCAAGCACCTATGCTTTAGCATAATAGTATCACTAAGCTTTTCTTCGGAACGACTAAGAATATTTGTTCACAGACCACAAATTAGAGAAAAAGAAAGGGCTACATGGATAGCCAATATTTTGGCCCTACCCCTTCAAGGTCAGTGAGGACGCAGGACAGAACAGAACCTGTGTTGTAACATCCTATAACTCAGTGGTTTCCCACATTTTCTATTCAAGGAGATTAAGGGACCACAGAGGAAAGGGATTGAAGGTATATAGTGTGCCATGTGCCAAGGAGAGTCACCTAGAGAGAAAACATTCTCTTGGGATTTCACAGACAGCAAACTGGCCAAGCAATGGCTATGACTCATCCAGACGGCTGACACTGACAACAGTTCTACCAAGCGCTGTACATGGTTCCAAAGTAAATCCTGAGGGGATTTAACTGACCTTGGGAGACACAAAAAATACATGTTTTGTTATACAGGTCTTGCTTTAACTTGCTCTTAACCACCCAACAGAAAAGTTTAAACATGAGGCATAAAACGTAAAGGTAGGGGCCTGGCAGAATGGCTCAGTGGTCTAATGCCCCTGCTTGGGGAAGCTTGGGCGGCTTCAGGGACCATGGTTTGATCCCTGGCACCACATGCTGCGCCAGCCCTACCCTCGGGGAGGGCTGAGCCAGCCATAAAAATGAGTGAATAAACAAACAAAGGTTCTGAAACAAGAAAAAAATAAATAAATAAAAATTTAAAAAAGAACGTAAAGGTAGTTTAGTATTCTAAGCTGTAAAAGGTTCTAATCAACAGCTTCCAAGATTGCCAGTTTTGCCAGTAACCCACTGCAACTATGGAACATTCAACTATGTATACAACTACCTTCTCTTAGATCAAAAAGAAGAAATCTGCTGTACTAATAACCATTAGAAAATTTATCATGTCGACACCCTGTGCTCTGTATAACTACAATGAGGACAATAATATGCATTGTATCAATTATTGGGAATGTATTACTAACATGTTTTGAAATTGTCATATTGTAATTTCTTATTAAAAGTAATAAAAATACAGTAAAATAAAAATAGGGCTGGTGAAATAGCTCAGTAGATTAAAGTGCCTGCCAGTGGGCACAGGGGGTGGGGGTTGATTCCCGGGCCTGCCGTGTTGACCCCATCCTTGGGGCAGACTGAGACAGCAATTGAGACTGGGCATGGTGGCACATGACTATAATCCCAGCTCTTGGGAGACTGTAAACAGGCAGATCAGTATGAGTCCAATCTAGTAGTAAGACCCTGAGCACCCTGCAGACCCTTCCCTAAAATACAATAAATAAACAGTAAAACGAGTTTCAAAACAAGTTAGTAGCAGAGTTCCAATCATTACTCCATAGCATAGTGCTATCTTCACAGTAGCTACTGAAATTGCAAATGTAGCCATGGCATCTAATCCACACAGAATTAGCACAAGTCTTTAAGAGAAATGAACTGTATTAACTATCTTGTGCACAATTTTTTTTTCTTTTTCCTTTCTTCCTTCCCCTTTCCCATATCTTGGTCTGTCTTTTCAGTTCACAATATCTATTGTACATTCTGTGTTCTATTTATTCATTCTATTTCTCCCACAAGTGAGACTATAGGATGTCTATACATATGGGTTTGATGTAAAGGAAGTTAAAAAACAGTACCTATAATATTTGAAATTAAATTTGTGGAAAAAAAAATTGAAATAGCACTGTTGGCCGCAGGTATGAGTGATGTGGATATCGGATATGAAGGGCCTTTGGACCTCCCAGAGAGTGGGTAGTGATTACAGGATAGCTGATGGGACAGCAGGACAAGCACTGCCTTAAGGAGTGTGTGCCCTCGCCCTGGTGCACCCTGTGCTCTAATACTTAGCTCTGAGCAGACCAGCCTGTTCTTCCCTATCCTTTCTCTGCCCCCACCTTCTTCTCTACGTGAATTCCTGCACAGGTGTCCTTCTTTGGTTCCTTATCATTGCTTCCTGGTTCTATCAATAAAGAGCCATGGAAGCTTTTTCCTGAGACTCTTTCATGCTGAGGCACCTTAGTGAGGCAGCCGCTTCCTGGGCATCACAGAGGCTACCACCCTGGGCATGGACTCCAAGGACTCTTTCATCCTTTAGGTCACCATGCTTGGGAATAACACTGTCAGAAGGAATTCTGCCTGCTACCGACTTGTGCAGTAAATGGAAAGCTTTGGTAGATTACTCTGGCTCAAATTCTAGCACCAAACAAGGACTGAAGTATAAAATCATTCCAGTCTAGCACGGAGAAGTGTGTCTTCAAGTGCCAAAGAGACAGCCTCCAGGGCCACGGGACTCGGACCTGAGAGGGCGGGGACTATGACAGGGCCTGGGCTTGGTAACTGGCCATCTCAGAGTGGGGCCTGTAGAAAAACAATGGGCACAAAAGCCAGGTGGAGAGCAATCATATCGTAATTTTCAAAGAGATAAAAAAAAAATCTGAACGTGATTTGAGGTATTCAACTTAATATTTTCTTTGCTTTCTTTTCTGTGGCCGATTCAGCCCACCCAAGGGCTGGGGTTAGTGCTGCCTGTGGTGCTGGGGATCGAACCGCGGTTCCTGCACTTGCCTAAGTTTACCTAAGCAGGTGCTTTAGACCACTGAGCTATCCTGCTAGCCCAAAAATCTGTTATTAACTGGCCAGATAAAAAGAGAGAGAGAGAGACAGAGACAGAGACAGAGACAGAGACAGAGACAGAGACAGACAGAGAGACATGCGACAAGTAGTTTTATTTGAAAGATAAAATTTCCTCTGCTATTCCTCCATGAATGTGAAAGAGTTAGAGCAAGGGGCGCTCTGGCCTGAAGTTGAGATGCGTCTGCTCCTGCACGGTGACTGCACAGAAAACCCGCTGGCCAAGAGCGGCCGCGAAGCGTCCCTCCCCACCACCGTGGAGAGCACGCGCAGTCCGGCGCGCCCTCCAGCGCAGCTGCTGCGTGCTGGCGACGCTTGGCCCTTGCTGCCTCGTACGTGTTCTACACAATCAGAGCATAACCGTCAGCTTGACCTTGTCAGCGCGGAGCTCAGAGGCTGCTTAATAATCATAGAAACCAATAAAAGCGATCAAATGTTTGTAAGCTTCTAAATTCAAAGGCGGTAGTTTTCCAGGTCCGGCCCTGAGCGAGGAGTGTAATGCCAGGTACGGTTGAGATTCCACGGCCATCTAGACTGGCTGCCGTTTTACTTTTCCTTCCCATAATCACATCAGTGTATAAAATTACACGTTGATGCATGATCTGTTGTAAAAATGAAAGCAAGAAGCAGCAGGACTTAAAGTGGAGAGGAAACGAATGCAGGAAAAGCGCAGGAGATTGTCACGCGGGCGAACAAAGCCACATGAAGACAGTGTAGGAAAGCCATCAGCTTGGCAAGCATACAAATAGGTAGACCATTTCTACACCCAAGCGTGTTTCTGAGCATCCTGCAGTGAGTGCAGCCCTCCATTGGAGTTACTGGAGGAATCATGAGAAGTGTGGATTACAATAACCAATCTCCAGGACAAAGTTCAACCCCTAGGATAATGCCAGGTCAGCCTTACCCAGAGTGTATGTGAAGGTGATGTGACCGTTAATTCAGATATGTCAGTTTCACAGGGTTAAGAAAAGCTCTGCCAATTAGTGTGCCACGCTCCTGGATGCAGCTGGGTGGGCCCGAGCTGTGCAGCCTTAGGCACCATATGGGATCCCCAGCCCCTCGCTCCTGGCCCCCTTCCCCTTTTCTGCTCCCCAACCGAACACTCTTGCACTGTGCACCATCCAGCCTTGAGGTTTCTGTCTCAGAGCCAGCTAACCGTGGACTGAAGATGCCCAAAATGAGCTGAAGTAAATTTTCCCTCCTTCCATCTGTGATGGTTGGCTGTGTTCCAGAGACAGGAAAGCGAAGACACCAAGTGGGACTGGAAAAGCAGACTGAGTGCCTTGACTCAGGAACTTTTGGAACCGCTTTTTAAGAGACACTTGGGAAGATTTGGAGATTGGGGCTGCTGAAGCCACAGAGCACTGTGAGCAGGGCCTGATGGCTGCCTCTGGTCTGACCTCAGAACACTAGAAGGCTCAGAGGAGCACAGGCAGCACCACCTAGGCCCAGGAAATCTCCGTTGCCACTCAGAATTCCATTGGTAATTGGAACAGAAGGTGTCT
This sequence comes from Myocastor coypus, assembly GCA_004027025.1. NCBI lineage: Eukaryota > Metazoa > Chordata > Mammalia > Rodentia > Myocastoridae > Myocastor > Myocastor coypus. The sequence continues at coordinate 51,584 of PVJA010006308.1, forward strand.
GTGTTATATTCTGGCAAAGTATTCCACAGTTATCATGTTCAGAGACTTTACAGGAGAGTGGGATTAATAATAGTGCTCTAAACTGACAGAGGAAATGTCAAGACAGTGTAACACTTAGGCTGTAGCAGGGGTACAGATAGCTAATTTTGCCATATTTATCATGAGACTCAGAGGGGAAAGGAAGAAAAGAAAATTGAAGCACTTTAATTTTGGTCAAAGTATGAGCAAACTTGGGGACAAAAGACATAAAGCTGCTAAGAGAGTTAACAGCAACTTTGCATTTAAAGAAAATGGAAAATTCGTAACTATGATCTAAGAAAGAGAGGCATTATGATGTTAAAATGGATGAATCTGACTTCTTGAAATTGTAACTTAGGTTTCTGAATCCACTTTCCCTCTGAAAACAGCCAAAAAATTTATATAAAATTCTGCTGAAAGACCCTGTTAAGGCCAATATGACAGCACAGAATTACTAAACTGAGATCTGGTAGGGCGCGGGGGACGACAGAAATCTAGACGGGCAAACAAGGCAGTTAGTTAGCACTGCTGTTTTTCGAGTGGTTGGCTTTCTAGAAATAATGATACCCATCATACTCTATGTGTCAGGTGGAGTCCCAAAACCAAGCCCTCCACCAGCTGAGATTCTGCTTACTGTTGGAGAGAGGACTTCTCGACAGAGGACCAGCTCAGCATTGGACTGCAAAGGGAAAGATAATATGGGGCAGGTGGGAACAGAGACACGTTAGTGAGAACAACCCAAAATATCTGAAGCAAAAACACAAAGATTTGTCAAGCACAGAGTGAAGCAAGGAAGCACAGGATATAGGGAGAGGTGGAAAACAGTTTGGTGTCAGGAAAAATATTTGACATCCTCCTCCTTTCCAGCTAACTGAGGTGGTTAGACTGAGGGAGAGAGACAAAGGACTGCAGTTACCCATGCCCAAAACACACATAGCATTGAGTATAAGAGCTCAGGAAAACTGGCCCTGCTCTTTAGAGACAGAGAGGAAACCGGTGTGGCTGCATGCGCGCTGTGTGTCCATGCCCAGGCTTCATAGAATAGCAGACACGTGGAAATGCGCGCATGCATGCATGTGGAAGCTTGGATATGAGCTCCCAGTGGACTGTGGTTGGTGCTCTTTATTTTTGTTTAATGTACTTCTTCCTTATTGTCTATTTCCTTTCTCTGGTCCTTTGTTTTAATTCCAGTTTCCATATCAATACTACCTGCTTGTTGTTTGTAACTTGTTGCCCCCACATTTTGAATTATTCTTCACAGGTGGGCTTTCTGACATTTTGCTTTCTCTATCTTACTGTGTATTAACCACCCATCTTTTACATTTTATTCTGGCTGATCTTTGACATTTTATCCAGTCCCTTGTCTTCTTTTCCCTCCTCTCCACCTTGCATATAAATACATAAATCAAAGGTTTCAAAAATATCTCACATTGTCCTCAGTCAGTAGTCCCACCTTTCTTCTTCTAAATTTCACCCCAATCCCACACAATTTTTTAAATCTCAACACTAACAATTTACTCCTTCTGTGTAAGACATCCAACAGAGTTTGACTCCTATAACTGTTATACCCATTAATATATTTTATCTAACTTCCTTATGGAATTACACTAGCCATTCACTCATTCCTCCGTCTCTTCTCACACAGGATAACAATAAATGTCAAAAATAATATAGTATAGGTTGTGAATGGTACTAATAAAGAGAAAAATGTAAGCACAAGGTGGTTAAGAGATATAATTCATGTATGATTAGATGTATTGGAAATCTAATAACCAATAATAATTCTCTCCTGTTAATTGATTAACATGGCCAAAATCACTTAAATGGTTGAAGACAAATATATTATCTTTGAACAGATAAAGCCAAATATGCAACCCTGGAAAACAGAATGCAACTTAAAAAATATTCATAGCAACTACTAATCTATACTTACTCTACTTTACCTCAACCACCAGCACCAAAAAACTTTCTCTCTCTGTCTCTGTCTCTCTCTGTCTCTGTCTCTCTCTCTTTCTCTCCCAGCCCCCCCCACACACACATAGAATGAAAAATAACACAACATAAGGCCTGAAATTCTCTTTTTGCCAAGGAAGCTGTGGGGTGAGGAAAAAAGAAAAACACTAGTTAATGGAGAGTTAAAAGCTGATTATAGAAGACATAAAGAACTTGCTGAAGATCAGAAGGGGCACGACCTAAAAATGCATGAGACAATCAAAGTGTCATCCAAACTGATCATTGTCAATGTGGGAGAAACCAAAAATACGAGAAACTGACCAAAAGAATTTGAAAGCATAAATAAGAAATGGATCAAAGATATACAGTCTATTAAGAGACATGAGACAGAAATGCTAGAAATAAAAATAGCACAAACTGAGAAATGACCCTGAGAAAGCAGTTCATGGAGTCTGGGACAAAATGGGAAACGACAGCACACTGCACTGAGAAGCTTTAGACGTGACAGGAGAACAAGAGAAAGGCTTCCAACAGCTACGAGAAAATTCCTAGAAGAGCATGCGAAGGTTAATTCCAGCTAGAGAGAAACGAGAAAAACAGAGTACATATAATTAAAAAACCATTTACCTAAGTAAATCATAATAGGAAATCTTCCAAATAAAGGGAAAGATTTTAACATACAGAAAATTGAGCCTTACACTAGGATGAAAAAAAGAAGTTCTCCATAGCGCAACTTGGTCAAAATCTCAGATATTCAACTAAGATACATGTTCTTAGAAAACTGTCAATGAAAGCTAAAATAATTATGTGGAGAGGTAAATATATGAGGACTGCAGCAGACTTTTCAACACAAAATGTATAGGTCAGGAAAGCCTGGAGGAAAGTATGTCAAGGCCTAAAATCAAACAGCATCCAACCCAGATTAATATATCATCCAGAAATTTCTTTCAAAATATAAAGAGTAAGGAATGATGCTTCGAAGAGATCCATCAGTACCAAATAGAACTCCAGACACACACAAGTATATACTAGGCAGATACAAAGAATGCAACCAGGCCAAAAATTCTGATGTAAAAACGCATAAAAGCAGTAGTAAAACAAATACAAAAAGGATGCATCAGCAGAAAAAGAACAGAGTGACAAGAACAGATCAACAATTTTCAGTAATAACACAACGTTAATGAGCTCAGCTCGTCAACTGAAAGGCAGGTTGGCAGACAGAATCAGACAACGAAACTCAACACTGTTGTATGCAAGAAACTCATCTAATCCAAACATACATCTATAGAATAAAAACCCAAGAATGGAAAATAATTTTTCATGCTTGGGGAAGTCTAAAACAAGCAAGGGTAGCAGTTTTACTCTCAAAACAAACTTCCAGTAAAAATTGGCGAGAAGGTATCTCGTTACTTTTCTCTCTTTGCTGGGACATAATATGCAACACGCAAAATGAAGGAAGGAAAGATTCATTTAGCTCACAGTTAGTGAAGGTTTCAGTCCATACTAAGTTGGTTCTAAGCAGATTGGCCCATGGCAGAGGGCAGCAGGTCATGGTGGTGAAAAACAGCAAAGAGCAAAGGGAGGAGCAGGGTCTGAGGTAGCTAGTGCGCCTCTCTCTCCTCCTGGTTCTGTATTCAGACCATCTGCCCCAGGGTGGCTGTAGCACTCACATCCGTAATCCCAGCATGGAATCATGAACTAATCGCAAATTCTAGAAGCCACCCCCGCGACTATCTGCATGAGGCTTTGGAGGACAACTAGACGCAGACCATATCAGAAGCAATAAAGAAAGTCGCTGCGCAGTATTAGGAATCCCTAATACTGGGTGCGGGGGCTGTAATCTCCTGCCAGTTCTTACAGTGTGCATGGTCTAAGGAAAATGAAAGAGTCAAAATAGCACGGCTGCCGCGACATGGAGCAGGCATTCGCTCCTGGGAATGAAAGCTGACCAGGCCGCCGGCACCTGCGCATTGATCACTCACGCTCACACTGGGGAAATGGCAGCTATGTGTGTTTAAGAAGCGGTTGCTAAGAAGGCGGTAGGACAGAAGGCATAAAGCATTGCTGCGCATGGGACGGAAGAGGCTGGCTAAGTCGCAGCTGATGAGTAACTTGCTTCGCAGTCAAGCCTGAGGAGCAATCTTCCTCTCCAGTCATGCAGCCCTCAGCAGAGATATGAGCTCATTTCTTAGCCCACTGGCATCACAGCTCAACCTCTGAGCTCAAAGGCAACAGTTAAATAATACAATGATGGGAATACATCAATGCTCATTAATGTTAACTATCAACGTGAATAAGTTCAATTCACCAGTCAAAAGACAATATTAGCACAATGAACCAAGAAACAAAATCCTACAATATGCTAGGCATTCAAAAATTATTTAACAAAAAATTCCTAGTGTAAAAATTAAAGAATAAAAAATAACATTCTATGCAATAGGAGTCCCTACATCAAGGAGTACTAGCTACCTTGCTTTCAGATAATGTGTACTTTGAGCCAAAGCCAATCTGGAGACAAAGAAGAACATTAAATAATGACTAACAAAACTATGGAACACAAAGTGGTAGCAACCACTACCTATTTACAGAAGTACAATTAGCAATTCTAATAACAGGTAGTGAAATTTAGAAATTGGCAAACTTTTGTAACTAATGAGTTTGTATTTCAGACCATAGGACCAAACATTTATAACTTTATAACAAAGATCTTAAATGGGAATTTGCATTTAAATTGATTCTCCTGAGTTCTGTCTAGGTACCTCGCCTCCATGTACCTGGAGTCTTCCAGGCAGACTAGTTCACCCCAGCTAATGCTGTCACCTCTAGGTCATGAGGATGCTCCTGTAAGTCTGGGTCTTAATCTGAGCCCTATAGAGCCTAGCAGTACTCCTCAGCTCATAGGTTTAGATATATTGAACTCAAACTCAACCAGCTGGGCCTGGCTTGGGTCTGGCTGCTGTGCTCAGTTTCTTCTAGCTGCACCTCATCAGCGTGGACACGCTGGACCCCACTGGATACTGGGCTGTGGGGATCCTTCTGGGAGCAGCCGTATAAAACAGAGTGGACCCACTGGACCCTGCTGACCTCTGGGTTCAGCAGCTGCTTCCAGGTGCAGCCCACCAAAATAGAGTCAGTGCTCGTTTTGTGACGTTATCACATTGCACATTTTACGTACACTTCCATGTATTTGTTATTTCACAACAAGCAGTAGAAATAACTATCTCTACTTTGAATGCTGAGTTATAAAACCTAACTTTTAATGCAGATATGAGATCATACATCTAGAGACCCAAATGAAACTGTAAAAGAAGACTATTAAAAAGCAAACCCGAAGGAGTATCTAAGGAGCATACTAATCAGAAATATTTTTATTCTTTCAGTTCATAAAACATGCATTCAGAAGTTAAATGCAATTTCAACTGGATGGTAATAGTAGTTGACACAGAAAATACCTTATGTTTAATTGAAGTTGAACAATTTGGCTTTGTAGTCATGCTAACAAGAGATTTTTTTCCCACAAACTAAGTGAATTTTGGTTTAAGTAATCACATAATGGTATCAACTATATGTTGTACCTGCTATGTGCTTTATCTGCTATATGAAAGAAAACAGATGTGGTATTTGTCCTTTAAAGGACCTCGTAGTCTTCCATGGGAGACAGACACATGTGGTAGGTATTGCAAATAGAGGGCAAGTGATAAGCTCTGTATGGTTCCTTACAAGGTCCTTAGCTTTTTATTTTCACCATTCTAGCCATGAGATGGTTTTAAAGGAGAAGTCTCTCATTATTCCCCCAGCAGAGGGCTAACCAGCTAATATCCACCAAGGGCTTTACCAAAAGGTAATCTCTCCCACACTAAAATTTCAGGAAACTAGACCAGTCTGGTTCTTTCGAGGAACCAAATAATAAAAGTCAGAGAAGGATAAAACATTTAAGATTTACCACGCAATAAATATAACTATTAATAGCCTGGTTGGGCTAGGATTTATAAGCATCTGTTACAGTTCTAGTGAATTAAAATAAAAGTATTCATGTCTGTTTTCTCAGTATGCTTATCTTCTATAAATTACACCAAAGAATGAAGGCCTTAGATGGATTTCAGTTTGGGCAGATAAAATCTATACTACCAGATAAATAAAAATTCATTTCTTGAAGAATGCCCTTTTGCTCAGATCGATTGTAATGAGTGTGATCACATTTATTTTTGCTTGTTCTTTAAATGTGTATTACAAAGACCATTCAGTTTACTTTTTGTTGTTCTCATTCAAAAAGGTGCTGGGAACCTAAAAATACAAAGATTGTTTTAAAATCAAAGCTGATACCTGAGTGTGACATGCTTCAAAAGCAAGGCTCCAGTGGAATAGTAAACACTCCCGAGGGGTCTTTTGAAAGCAGTTTACCTTCATCATAAAAACTCTACTTGTAAATAACGTGCCCCAAAGTTCTCCTTTGAATCTGCTTCCAGTTACTTCTGGGAGCTTAGGCATAAAACTACGTCTAACTTTCGGTGTTTACCTCCCTGTCCTCTGGTTTCTTTCCCACTCAGCTCTTACTTCTCACTGCCTCTTACCTTCCAAAACTGGCCACACTTCTCTGCGATCCTCCCATAAAGAGGTGACATCGACCTCACCACGACCTTGTGGCTGAATTCAGTCAATAGAGTACAGCAGGAAGGACACATTCTCAACATAGACCCCAACGTTCTTGCATATTTCCACTCTTGGTCCTTAAAATCAGCCGTCGGCTTCTTTCCTAGCGAAGGGCAGAGCAGCTGCCAGATAGGAAAGGCCACAGGAAACGGAGAGGCCCGGAGGAGCAGCAGGAGTTCAGCGAAACCAGCGGCCCGAGATTCCTTGGTTAAAGGCTTGGTCGCGATGTTTCAGGTCACTTGCTACAGAACAGGTAATGAATCTATCCCTAAATCCCCATTCCATCTTTCTCTCTTTCCCTCTCCACTGTTACATTCAGTAATATGTCACTTCTAAAGTGAAAACCCATCTATTCAGAATGCTGTTATCTTCTCCTCTCTTCTTACCTGTGTGTCGTAGTGCCTGTGAATAGATACCATGTGCATTCTTTGTAACAGTGTGACGAAACAAAATTACACTACTTGCCACATGTTTCATTGGCTGAAGGCACTTACTGACATCATGTTTCATTGGCTGAAGGTTCTCATTGGCAACATGTTTCATTGGCCAGTGATTGTTATTGGCTGGTCATTCCCTGTAAAGAGTTCTCATTGGCCAGAGTGCCTATTAGCTTCTCTTTGGTTCAAAGAGCAAAACTTGTAGATTTATTCTTTGCCCTGTAGTAGTGATAGGACAGGTGGGGTAAGAGCAAAGGGAGCAGACTAGGCAGGTTTCGCCCTTTGAAGCACCACTGAGTTTGTTTAGCCATCTCTACCCAGAAAGATAAGAGGGGTAGAGGGCAGAGGAGGGAATGCAGTCACCCATCTTCTTGCTTCTGCAAGCTAAGGCCTGATTTGTCCAAGGCCATAGTCCACCCGAGCACTGTCACCTTTCTGCAGGGGGCCACCAGGGACTCCTGAGAGTCTTAGTAAGGCCCCTGAGGGCCAGGTGGATGACAGCAACCTTGGGAAAGCTGGAAAGAAACTGCTCAACAGGAAGACAGAAGGGGCCGGGGGAGAGGAGAAAAGAGAGGAAGAAGGGAAGTTAGCCCACGCAGCTCTGCAGGATAGCTTCCATAGTCATGCCGCTGATCTACTGAAAGGAACAGTGCATGGTTTAGGGTTTTTCGATTTTTGTAACCAAATCTGCATGCTCATATCTGCTAATCTGAACAGCTAATTTGAACACAAAAAATATGTGCCATAAGAATCATTGTTGAACTCATGTTGTTATGCTTAGCAAACTTCTGTATCATTTCTTTTGTTTTTGTTTTGTAATAATTTGTATTATGTTAAAAAAAATAAACAGAGTAAAAGAAATTTTAAAAAGCACATTGTAGGTGTGGCTGACAGTGCTCTCCAACACCCCTCCCCAGGCTATCTGGCTCCCCTGGCTCCTGCAGCTGCCTGGGGTAAAGATCGAGGAAGTGGGGGACCCAGGTTCTTATAGCCCTAGAGCGCTGTTCTGTGCAGCCTCACTGGAGAGCCGCCAGGCCACGGACCTCCGCGGGCCACGCCAGATCCCCGGATGTGGAAGTAGCTGTCGCGCTGGGCTATGTAGGCCAGGGTCCACAGCAGGGGCTGAAATCCTTCTTTAAATCAACCAAGTCATCTTGACTGCCCAGATTTCAGAGTTGTTATTTTGCTTCCACAGACACCAGACAAAAAGTAAAGTTCCTTCTGGAGAGCCCTAAAGCGATTTGACCCTAACAGAGTTCCGTAGCGTTTCCGTCCACTCCCTGCTCTCTGGTTTGCCCTTTTTCCATTTGTCTCTGTTCTTGCATAGCGTAAGGTCACCAAGCTGCACTTACAGTCGGCACCTGTTCTGCTGTGTGTGTTCCTCACGTCAGAGTAATAGACTCTATAGTGCGTCTGACGGGGGACGGTCCCGCAAGAAATTATTAGGAAACTGAAATGTCGTCTAGGGCTCAAGGTTCTGCCCTCAGAGACCATGCTGACTGGGCTTGATTTTAGGGCAGAGTCACGTATCCACAGATACAAAGTAATAATCATGGTACACTTGCTTCCCGACCTCAATTTGCAGAAAGAATACCTTTAAGTTAAAGCCCATAAATCATTTTCCTGTCCACACATGCACATATTAAGCAAAGTCCCATAAAAAGCCATGTGGAGCAGTAAGGCGGGTACAGGGTACACACAGGGGCATCGGCCAGCTCTCACGCACACCTGACACCAGCAGTGACCCTGAATGGTGCTCCTCACTGGGCCTGGGCAGGCTTTAATGGAGACCGAACACCTGTAATCCGCACAATGGGGCCTGGGGCAGGAAGATCACAGTAAGTGCTATCTAGGTATCTTACAGCTTCTTGGAACTACACAAAGGGAAAGGTCTCTGGAGGTAGCTCATGCAAAGGCCCAGAGTTCAAGCCCAAATGCCGCCAAAACAAATCAACAAACATGCCGGCGCTGTTCAAACATGTGTTTTTCGGATGAACAGAGCCAAAGGACCTGCCCACTAGGTCTTCGTAGTATAAAATAGTACAGTGAAAGACAACGACTTGAGGCAGTGAAGATTTAAGGTTTC
>PVJA010006308.1:60827-74071 GCA_004027025.1 Myocastor coypus
TTTTTTTTTTTTTTTTTTTTTTCCATCTTGAAACAGGGCATTATTAAGTTTCCCAGGCTGGGCTCAAACTCCTGACCCTCTTGCCTCTATCTCCAGGATTATAGGCCTGAACTGCCAAGCCTAGTTAATGTATTTTGTTTTGTTTTGTTTCCATCTTTATTGCTGGATGTGGAGACAGAGCAGCCCCTCATGCCATCGACATCTGTCCCTGACTGAGCTGATACCTGCTGCCCTGTCACCTGCTGCTCCTCTGAGATGAGGTCTGGCTCTGAGTAGAGTCCTCAGGGCTGCCCTCCTGCCACCTCCTGGCAGTCCCTTCCTCTCACCCCAGGTGGGCCCTGCCTGTCTCAGGGTCCACGGCAGCTGTATCTTCCTCCTGCTTCACCAGTGATGCACTGAGAAAACAGAGACTCTCTTGGGCCTTTCCCACATGATGTGACCTGTGAAAGAAATTTGCTCTTCGGAAGGCTTGGCAACCAGGGAATCATGAGGTGTGGCCAGAACTGTATTAGTTGCTATGATGCGTAAAGAGTGAGTTGAAACAATTCACCATTTAAAAACATCTGATGCTGGGGCTGGGGAGATAGCTCTGTGGCACAAGTGCCTACCTAGCAAGTGCAAAGTAGAGAGTTTGAATCCCAGTCCCACAATAAATAAATAAATAAATAAATAAATAAATAAATAAATAAATACTAAAAACATCTGATGCTGTTTTTAAAAGAAGCTCCTTAATGATGATCTTAACATAAATATTTTGATATTGACACCCTGGACCCTCAAAAACTGACTTTTAAATCTTTCCTTCTCCTAGTGCGCTTAGTCAGATAGCAGTTTAAACAAATACTGGAATTTTTGTATTGTAAAAACATGGTTGCGAACACGGGTTTTTAGAAAGCACTCTCCTAGGGTGAATTCATTGCCTCACTAACTTCCAGAGAAGCTCTCTCAGGTTCAAGCACACAGGACCAAGCTTATGATAATGTGTACATATACATCAAGCGGAAACACACTGACAGTGATCTGGTCAAGTGGTGTACAGTATTTTAGATCTGGGTGAGAAAAAATGAGGTATTTCTTATCATCTCCTCTGCCATTGTTACTCAAATGACAAACATCAAAATTTGCACTGGGTTACATTTGGTGTAAAAGAAAGAAGTAATCAGATAATGAAGATGAACAAATAAAATAGCCCTATTAATTAACGCTGGTCCTATTTTTGCATCATAGGTGTAGTTAGGAAAAATGAATATTAACTAAGGAAAAAAAAGTCAATACATTGCCAAGATTTTTTTCTATAGCTCCTAAGCAGGCATTGTTAGTGCTGTTGACAACACAGCACCAATTAAAATATGAAACTAAGGGGCCCGGCGGGATGGCTCAGTGGTCTAAAGCGCCTCCTTGGGAAAGCTTGGGCGGCTTCAGGGACCACGGTTCGATCCCCGGCACCACATGCTGCACCAGCCCTGCCCTCGGGGCGGGCTGAGCCAGCCATAGAAATGAGTGAATAAACAAACAAAGGTTCGGAAACAAGAAATAAATAACATAAAATAATAATTAAAAAAAATAAAATATGAAACTAAGTAAGCACTTCAGTGTAGCTACTTCAGTTCAGATAATGATCAGTTTTCTGCCAAACATCCCAAGCTCTGATCTGAGAGCAATCCCTGGGGTTGGATGAGGAGATGTCAGCTGCTGTGTGAGGTCTATGCCTTACCAGAAACTCTAGCACCACGCTCTTCCAGGCTCACTAGTGAAAGCTCAGTACTCCTGGAACTGTATCTGGGCTAACAGCTATTTAATAGTTTGTTCTTGCCATGTTCATATCACTCTAAGAGACAGAAAAAGAACCGTGCACTTCCAACTATAGAAGACAAATTGATCCTTTACAGCTCTCCCTCCATCACAGGTAATATTCCACATTAGTACCTGAGAGCAAAAGACTTCCATGGGGACACGTAGCAGTAATTAGGAAAGAAAATCTTGGAATAAATTCTGTATAGGATCATTAATTGAGAGAAGTCAGCAATAGAATATTCACTAAAGATAAGTGCGAATTAATCCTCCTTTTCCTCACTGTCCAGAATATTCTTAGTCTGTTTCCACTTAATGAGCTTCTTGTACTTCTTATTCAAGTCAACGAGTCTTCCTTCACATAGTACCACTGTATTCCAGGAATAGATACTTACGTAATGTAAGCCCATCTCGCGTCTTCTGACCTCAGTGATTAGTGCAGGAAGAGCCGCACCAGCATACTCTGGTGGGACAGAGGAAATGGAGATCCTCAAGGAATGTCCTAAGTAGCAAAGCATCTATCACTCTTGGCCTTTTGGATAAGATCAAGTCTAGTAGCGGAAAAAAAACAAAAAAAAACTGTGTGCTCCAGTGTATCAGCCAGCTATCCTCAGGCTGGGCTCAAATAACTAAACGAAGAACTCAAAGAGGGTTGGGAAGAGAGCTCCCTGGTCTAAGTGCCTGTCTGGCATGCACAAGGACCCACGCTTGATTCCAGGTGCCACGTGCTGCCTTAGCTCATGAAACCCAGGGAGGCTGAACACGCCCTGCGGACACCAAAACCAGGCATGGTGGCACAAGCCTATAATCCCAGTTCTGGGGAGCCTGAGACAGGTGAATCACTACGAGTCCCCATGGTGAGACTCTGAAGTAAATATATATATATATATATATATATATATATATATATATATATAAATTTTAAATTTTTTTTAATTCAAAGGCAGAGGAGTTTATTTTAACTTGCAATCTTAGAGACGTAATTTCATGTTTGAGTGTCTCTAAGGCAGAAATACCCTAGCACAAGGGCCCTAAAGAGGAGGACTCCAGAAGCAGAGAATGAGAATCGCACAAGAGGAGAGGGCCAGGAACCAGACTGAGTCTGCAGAGTCACAGCCCTGTGACCCACCAGACACGCCCAGAAATGGGATACTTATCTCCTGGGTGTCTTTCCAGACAAGCAAGAAGAATCACCATCTGCTGCTGGTCTTACAGGTCACTTCCAAGATTTAAATATCACAACTTATGTTGCACGGACCATAGATATGCATGTGTCACTGTGACTCGATGTCACACTGAAACAGTCTGAGTCGGAGATGGGTCTCCCCAGACTGCTGCTCCACCCTGTGCTTCCATTCAGACTCTTTTACCCCCTCGTAGGGAGTTGGGTACTAACATGCTAAAATCAAACTACAGAAAACGATTATTTTTTTTTAAATCTTGGAATAAAAATTCTGCTCAAAATGTCTGTGGTATTATATCAACACCCAAAGCCCAGCACATCTGGATCCCAACACAGCAGAGAGCTGAGTCAGCTCACCAATAAGCCTTCAAAAGCTCACCCAGTGAGCCAAGTGTAAAAGAAGAATGTGAATACAGTAAGAGACGCACCGTCTGGGTGTGCCAGATTCATTAAACACGGGATAGGCATTCAATCAGGGCAATATAGCAGACGAAAAAGGAGATGAAAGAGGGGAGACAGGAGGCCACTCTCTCCTGGGAGTGAAAGGAAGCTCTGTGGGAGGTGACGCAGGAAGATGAGGAAGAAATGAGGAGAGGCCCACAGCTGGACACAAGAAGTGTGCGAAACTGACCATCGGCCAAAAAGCAAAACAAGTATCCGAATAAAACTGTGGAGCAAGGCTGTCTGTTAGACTTCTAATTCAGAGCACTGAAAGAGAGAAGCTAATCTGGGAGGAAATGTACCCTAAAGTTCTATATAGATTTAACTTGCTGGTGTGAGGGTAAAAGAGTAATTTTCACACACACAAATTTGTCTTTACTGAGACTGTTAAGAAAAATTATTGCTCAGAAAATAGAAAAATGTACAGATTTTTTTAATTTAAGTAAGAGAAAACCAACATAAAAAAATAGCAATAATCTTGAAACTAGTAAAAAAGGGTAAATTTCTGACACTAGTACAAAAATGACTTGATAGTCAATGAAAAGAAAAAAAAAATACTTTAATCCTCTGTATGATCATGAAAGGGCATGAATAGTATCTACCTGAGCTTAAAAAAGAAAACAGAGGAAGAAAAAATTTCAGTACCTGTTTGATCCCCGGCACCACATGCCTCTCCAGCCCTGCCCTCAGGGTTGGCTGGGCCAGCTGATAGATGATAGATATAGATAGATAGATAGATAGATAGATAGATAGATAGATAGATAGATAGATAGATAGACAGACAGACAGACAAACTTTTACTTCCTTAATTCTCAATTTTTGGTATTTTGCCCCAGCAACAATAGAAAAGTAAAAGAGATATACTCTGTTGGTGACTACTTTAACATTCAGAAACTTTTCCAAAAGATGAGATCCCAATTGGAGTTTCCTTGAAGTATCTCCAGGGCAGGTTGGTTTTTGTTCATGAAAACCTACTTAATCCTAGGTCTTTAAGATTTCTACGTCCTTTCTGCTCTAGAAGGTTTAGAGTTTCAGTTTTAATATTTAAATCTTGGATCCATTTGGACAATTACTTTTGTAGATGATGATAGTCACGAATCTATGTTAACCCTTCGAGGACCAGCCAAATAGTTCAGTGGAATAAAGCACCTGCGAGCAGGCACAGAGCCCAGGGCCAGCCCTGCCATGCCAGCCCTGCCCCTAGGGCATGCTGAGATGGCAACTGAGACTGGATGTGGTGGCGCATGTCTGTAATCCAGCTCTCAGGAGGCTGTAAATAGGTGGATCACTATGAGTTCAATCTAATAGTGAGACCCTGAACACCCTGTAGATCCGTCCCTAAAATACAAAAAAAAATTAATTTTTAAAAACCCAACAGCATATAGAAAGCCAATTTGTCCAGCTTTGTTCATTAAAAACTACCTTTCTTCCAATGGACATGTTTGACCCTTTGTCAAAGATAAGGTGCCTGGATGTGTTTGTAGTTGTGTCTGCACCTTGTAGTTTGTCTCACTGATCTCCAGGTCTTTCTTAATTCCAGTACTATGCTGATTTTATCACAGTAGCTTTGTACTATAATTTCAGGCCAGGGATTGTGATGCCTCCTGTCTTTCCTTTGCTCTTTAGAATTGCTTTTGATGTTCTGGGTCTCTTCTGGTTCCAGATTAATTTTTAGGAATATTTTGCCTAGGTGTGTGCAGTATACCAATCAAATTTTAATTGGGATTGCATTGAATCTATACAAAAATTTTGCAGGTCTAGGGAGACAGTTTAATGGTCCAAGTGCCTACCTAGCAAGCACAAGGTCCTGATTTTGATCTCTGGTACTGCATGCCATGCTCTTTTCTGGCCTCCTGTTGCATGGAGTCTTGTTGTCCATACTTTGAAATTCAGGTTATTAATTTAGTTTTGAATTAAATGTGTTTCTGGTATGCGATATAGTGTTGGATTTTGTTTCTTGATCCATTTTGCCATTGTGCTTCTGATTGGTGAATTCAGGCTGTTTACATTGATAGTTATAACTGGTATGCACTGGTTTATCTTTGTCATGTTACTTTCCTGCTATAGGAAAGTACCTTCCACTTTGTTAAGTACTTGCTCTGCGTTGTAGTTCTCCTCCATTGCTGTTGAAGCTGGGATAGCCTTTGTCTCTTTCTACAATATTGCTCAGTACTCTTTGCAAAAGTAGTGGTTGATCAGTTGTGTCAACTTGAGAAGAAAAAAGCTTGACTAAATTGGTTCAGCAATTGCGCATCCTTGGGCATGGAGGCCCCACCCTAGAAAGACTCAATTATGAAAGGAAGATAGGAAGGATGGAAGGTTCCATCCTTCCTCAGAGGAGCGCCTGTCTTCACCTTTTCCTTCAGCTTGGACATCATCTCCTGGCTCTCGCACAGATTCTTGGCTTCAGCCTTGCATCTTTCAGTCTTCTGGTGTGTGTACTTATCGGCCTTCCATCACAGGTCCATCAGCTTCTTGATACAGACTTGCATGAGCGCTGCAGTGAGACCCAAACCTTGAACAGAATCCTTCAGTCTCCAGTGTGCAGATGGCCGCTACACGCTTCCTCATCTGACTCTGTGGCTGACCATCATAAGCCAATCATGCAAGCTCTAATCCATTTGTATGTCTTGTGTTATATCTGTACCTCTAGTAAAACCCTAACTGATACAGTAAAGTTGGTTTGCTTGTCATGAATTTCTTCAGTTGTTCTTCCTCAAGGAAGTATCTAATCTCTCCATTAAATTTGATAGATGGTTTTACAGGGTGCTTCAATCTGGGTTGAAAGGTAATTTCTTTCAAGACTTCAAATATCTCGCTCAAGCTCTTCTTGATTTTACAGATGTGTTTAGAAATCTGCCATGATTCTGATGGGCTTTCCCTCATAGGTGATCTGTATCTTCTCTCTAACAGATTTTAATATTCTGTTCTTTTGAGCAGTTTCTGGAATCTTGATTTTTATGTGTCTGGATAAAGCTTTATTTTGGTTACAGCTATCTGGAGTTCTATGTGCTTCTGTTATTTGTATATCAGATTCTTTACCCATGCTTGGGAAATTTTCTGCTACTTCTTCAAGTACGCTTTTTCTGTCATTTGTGTTCTCTCAAGCTGTTTCATTGATATCTATTAATCTTTTTTTCTCTTTTTTTTTTTTTTTTTTTTTTTTTTTTTTTTTTTTTTTTTTTTTTTTTTTTTTTTTTTTTTTTTTTTTTTTTTTTTTTTTTTTTTTTTTTTTTTTTTTTTTTTTTTTTTTTTGTCTTTTTTGAGACAGGGTCTCGCTATGCAGTTCAGGCTAGCCTTGAGCTCACTTTTTTAGCCCAAGCTGGTCTCGAACTTGCACCGATCCTCCTGCCTCAGCCTCCCGAGTGCTGGGATTACAGGCGTGAGCCACCACGCCCGGCTATATATCTATTAATCTTATATTATTTTTCTTTGCATCATGTCACAACTGTTGTATTGTTATTTCTTGTTTTTTCATTATTTTTAAGAGACTTTCTTTTTATATTCACTAGCTGTACTGTCATCCTCAAGATCTGAAATTATCTTCTATTTCATTCAAGCACCTTTGCTAGCTTTCAGTGGAATTCTTAATTTCCTGGATCTTTGCATCTGTTTCATGAATTCTAGTTCTTTCCTGTATTGTCCATTCAATGTTTCCATCATTTCCTATTTCCTCCTGTTTTTATCTGTGTCTTCTTTGGATGTATTAAGCAGTTTTTTCATAATTGTTGTCATTTCCTTTTTTACCTGAGAGATTATTTCAGATGTCATTTCCTCCATAGCCTGATGGAGTTGTTTCTTCACTTTAGGGGGCCATCAATTACCAAACTTCAGGTGTGTAACTTCCAAGTTCTTCTATGATCTTGTCTCCTGGACATTGAGTGGGCTAGAGGTCTAAAGATTGTCTATTTTTCCTTCTTGTTGTGATTTTTGCAGCAATGGCATGTAGGGGGGGTGCCGGTCAGTAAGGCTCTCAGGAGACTAGGAGGGCAGAGAATGCTCACCAAAACTCCTATCGTGTAGGGATCAGTGTGGCTTCCACCTCAATAAGGCGATGGAAGCAAGAAGTGCAAGAACGATCCAGTGAAGATGAAGAGTTCAGGCTAGAGTTGTTTAAAGCTGTCTCAATGGTGGACCGGTACAGGCAGTATTCCCCAAGCACTGTGCAAGTCACTGTGCTGGTTATATTTCCCTGGTGGTCTTCAGGGCAAATATGGGCTGTCTCATGCAGCAGAACTCTGGGGGAATGGTGTTGGAGGGTCAGGGCTACGGCTGCCCAGTCTCCCCAGCAGTCTGTCACCATTCAGGGCAAGGATGAGCAGATGTACTCAGTGAAATTCTAGCAGGAAGCCTTGTGTGTACCTTGGAATCCATCTATTTCTACTGTGTTTTCCACCATGAGGGAGATAAGGTTTTGGAAGTTGGTACTGATGATCTAGTGCATTTCTATATTGTGTAGTGATTTAAACCTTTTCATTCCTTACTGCATGAATGAGTTTATTTCCTTTCTTTTTATAAGGCTGGGTAAGGGGTTGTCAATTTTATTTATTCTTTTAAAGAAGCAAATCTTTGATCCATTAATTGTCTGTATCATTTTCGTTGTCTCTATTGTATTTATTTCTGCTCTGATTGCTATAATTTCCTGCTTTATTTGGGCTGTGAACTCTTCTTACTCTTCTTTTTCTAGGACCTCGAGGTACAGCAAGGATTGCTTCTTTGGACTGATTCTGTTTTCCTAATGAGAGAATTTACCCCTATACCTTTCCCTTTTAAGACAACTTTCAAATGCATGGCACAAGTTCCAGTAAATTGGATCTGCATTTCCATTTGACTGTCAATATTGTTTAATTTCTTCTGTAATTTCTTCCATGACCTGTTGCTTATGCTTGTGTTTAGGGATTTTTTCCTGTTTCTTTGGCCAATAAGTTCCAATTTGACTACACTATGATCAGATAATATGCACGAGATAATTTCAACTCCTTTGCATTTACTTAAGCACGCTGTATGTGCTAGTATATGGTCTATTTTGGAGAATGGCCTATGTGCAGCTGAAAACATTTATTCTGGTGTT
The DNA here is from genome assembly GCA_004027025.1 of Myocastor coypus. Taxonomy (NCBI): domain Eukaryota; kingdom Metazoa; phylum Chordata; class Mammalia; order Rodentia; family Myocastoridae; genus Myocastor; species Myocastor coypus. Next base: position 69,314 of record PVJA010006308.1, read on the forward strand.
TTTGGATAGAACACTCTGTAAAGGTCTACTAATTCTCTTTCTTCACAAGTTTGGTTTAGTTCTGCTATTTCTTTTCTGAGATTTTGCATGGTCGATCTATCTTTTTAAAATGTATTTGAGTACAGGGTCTTACAAGGCCCCACTACACAGATGGAACTCATAGTGATCCTCCTATCTTCAGCCTCCCAAGTGCTGGGTTATAAGTGTGTGCCACCACACCCAGTCCTAATTACCATCTCAGTGTGCCCTGAGGGTAGGACCAGCATGTCATGTCAAGGATCAAAATCCCTCCACCTGCCTACACAGGCACTTTAGTCCACTGAGCTATCTGAATGGCCCTGATCTCTCTCTTTTTAGCAGCAGAGTTTTAAATTACACCCCCCACTACACTATGTTATTATTTGATTTTCCACATCTGTTAAAATTTGTCACATATAGCTGGGGCTCCCACACTGAGTGCATGTATATTTATGATTGTTATGGGCCCCCTCTTGCAGATTTCCCTTAACAAATATGTGGTGACTTCTTTATCTCTTTTAATCATTTTTTGTTGGAAGTTTGCATTGTCAGAAACCAGAATAACTGCCCCTGCCTGCTTTTTTCTGGGTTCCTGTCAGATGGGCTACTGTTTCCCATCCTCTCACTTTCAGTCTATCCATTTTCTTTTTGAGTTAAATGCACGCTTGTGTATGGCACGCTGATGGATTTTGTTCCTTGATCTACGCTTCCATTCTCCTTCTGGTTGGTGAATGGGGACCATTTACGTTGATGGTTACGGCTGATATGTACCGGCTTAACTATATTCGTGTTCTTTCCCTACTGTAGGATTCCCATTTTTCCTCTCTGTTTAATTGCTACCTCTGCTTGGTGGTTGTCTTTTGTTGCTTTTCAAATTATCATCATCTCTGTCTCTTTTGGAATATCTGTGAGTACTCTTTGTGGGGTTGGTTTGGTGGTTATGGATTTCTTTAGTTGTTCACTGTGATGGAGGCATCTCATCTTTCCATCAAACGTGATAGATAATTTTTGCAGGGTATGCCACTCTATGCTGGAAGTTGTTTTCTTTCAGCACCTGGAATAGTGTACTCTAAGCTTTGCTTGTTTTGATGGTTTGTGTTGAGACTCTGCCATGATTCTTATGGGCTTTCCTCTAACAAATTTATTTTATTTTATTTTTATATATTTGGTACAGGGTCTACAGGGTCTCACTGTACAGATCAGACTTGTAGTAATCCTCCTGTATTCAACCTCCCAAGCACTGTGACTACAGGTATGTGCACCATGCCCAGTCTTTACTGCCCATTGCAGGCCAGGCAGGTACAGCACGCCAGGGCTCAAACCTCTGGTCCCTGAATCTGCCTAAGCAGGTACTTTCATCTGCTAAGCTACCTGGCAGACCCTAATAAATTTTAATATTCTCTTATTTTGCTGAATTTCTGGTGTCTTAATTATTATATGTCTGGGTATAGGTTTATTTTGATTCTGGATAATTAGACTTCTATATACCTCACTTATGTGTGTATCTGATTCCTTTTTCATGCTTGAGAAATTTTCTATTAGTACTTCTGCAAATAACCTTTTTATGTCTTTCTATGGACTCTGTCTATTTCTTTGATGCCTATTAGTCTCTTAATTATTGTTTTGTTTTTGTTTTGTCTTTTGCATCATCTTATAGCTCTTGCATGGTTCTTTCCTGGCTCCTTGTTTTTTTTTTGAACATATCTTTCCCTTTGTATTTACTAGCTACAATGTTATTGTCAAGGTCTGAAGTTCTACCTTCAGTTTTGTTTAAGTTGTTTTGCCAGCTTTCAATGGAATTGTTAATTTCATGGATATGTGTGCCAATCTTGCCCCTGAGACATGCTGAAATGGCAAATGAGACTGGGTTTGGTGGTGTGCGCCTGTAATCCCAGTGCTTGAGGGGCTGAAAACAGGGAGATAGGTATGAGTCCAATCTGTGTAGTGAGAGCCTGTAAAAAAGCAATTCATAATTTGATGGACGTTTGTTTAAATCTGTTCATGCATTGTAGTTCCTTCCTTTATTGTTCATTCAGTGTCTCCATCATGTCTCTTTTCCCTTCTCTTTTTTGAATCTATATCTTCCTTAGATATATTTAGCAAATCTTTCATGATTTCTGCCATTGCTTTTTTACCAGAGGGATTATTTATGATCTGATTTCATCTAAATCCTGACAGACTTGTTACTTCAATTGCTCTCATTTCAGAAGTTTCAGGAGTGTGCCATCCAAGTTCTTCTGTGACCTTGTGTCCCAGACTTGTTCTGGGTTGGCTGGAGGTCTGAGATTGCCTTTTCCTGCTTCATTTGGACATTTTTGAAACTCCCAGTGTCCAACCAGCCTCAGTAGTGACAGTAGGGTGGTGGGAGGCAGGTGAGAAAGTTTCCCATGATTCCACGAGGGTGGAGTAGAGTCACAAAAGCTCTCATTGTGTGGAGTTTAGTGTGCCTTCCGCCCCAATGAGGGGTTGGGGTGTGCCATAACTCAGTGAAGCTCCAATGAGGATGAAGCAGCCCAAAGCTCTACATAGCTGTCTTGGTAGTGGGGTGCCAGGTCAGGGCTTAACAAGGCTCCTGCTACTGGTGGGACAGGCAGCAGCAGCTCAGCAGAGCTCGGCCTGTGGCGCAGGAACTGGTTGGTTTATTCAAAGGACATTTATCTCTTACTTTGATGAAATAAATTAGATGTGATTATCTATCCAGATATCCGTATGGTTAAGCACATATATCTGAGGAGAGAATTGTCTCATTCAAAGAACTCAATAAACACAAATTAACTAGGATTAAATTTATGAAACTATATTATAAAAATTATGAACTGATTTAAGAACATAAAAGAAGATGTCAATAACAGAACTAGATTATTTTATGGGATGACACAATAGTGTGAAGATACCCACATTGTCACGCTTCCTTTCCAGATCTTCCATCTAAGAATAAAAGACGGTTCATTCAGGATTGACCCTTCCTAGGAAAAAAAGGCCATCTTGACCAAAATATCACCAAGCCATTCAATATTTAGCCAGCAGTGTGTCAGAGGTGAGGAAAGTGCTTGTTACCATTCTGCCTGGAAGAGAACACAAGCAAGGTTCCAGAGGGCAGCGCGGATTATCCAAGAAACTAAATATGCCCCCACATGCGGAACACAAATACTGTACTCAAAAATCAAGAAACTGGGTTAAGGGATGAGTCACACCAAGTCAGAAGTAAGGAAAACAGTTGGAGATCTCGTTGCGTACTGGCGCTTCTCTCAGACTCTATCCACCAATTGGCCTGAAGAAACAGCTTAATGATCCTGAGTATCATGGTGAAGGCAGAGAGTATTCTTACAGATCCCCAGCATGAAGAACAACCCAGGCCAGTCTGAGGCCATCCGTTCTGCAGGCCCAGTCAGAGGAAGCACCAGAATCACGACGGATCATGATGGCACTTTATTCTATCTCCTACTCGGTATTCTCAGGCAATTTGACTGTGCCTCTTAGATTTTCGGCTAGGTTAAACCTTCAAATGTTTTTCCCATATTTGCCTCCTTTTTGGCTCGTTTTCATTTAAATTTCTTCTGGTAAATAAACTCAGAAGACCATTGTCCAAACCTCCAGTGAAACCAAGGTCAATTCCCGCTTCTCTTTTTCCTTGCCATGGCCCCCTCTATTGTAGGCTATAAATGAAGCGAATCTTGGCAGAGATATGGAGAAGGAGGCTGGGTGAACATTTCCTCTTATGCTTCAGGAGCTCGGGGACTCATTTCCTCCTGAAGAAAAATGCATCCTTTTCGAACAAAAAAAAATTTAATTATTAAAATCTAACACACAGCTGGACGTGGTGGCGCACGCCTGTAATCCCAGCACTCGGGAGGCTGAGGCAGGAGGATCGGTGCGAGTTCGAGACCAGCCTGGGCTACAAAAGTGAGCTCAAGGCCAGCCTGAACTGCACAGTGAGACCCTGTCTCAAAAAGACAAAAAAAAAAAAAAAAATCTAACACACATACTGTGAACAGTGTCTCCTTATCCTGTTCAGACTTAAATTCTGCTTCCAAGTTTTCCGTGCCCTTGAGCAGCCTCATTTTATCACGGTTATATCTGAAACACAATTAGATGAGTGGTTGGAGAAATAAATAATATAAATTTAGAGTGCTGGATGATCGATGATCTCTAAAGTCTTTTGCAGATCTAAAAGTATCGAACTCCAGCCTAATACAGCTCCTTCTCGAGGATAGCAGGCTGGCAAAGCAGAGTAGGTGCACAGAGAGGGGCACTGTGCAGAGACTTATTTAATCCTCAAAATAGAATTGCAAAGCATTTCTTAAGGGCCTCCTCTTTACAGGTCAGAAAACAAAAGCTGTGAGAGGTTAAGTCATTGCCAAGCGATGGATCTGTGATTCAGATCGAGAGTGGTCTGACTCCAGAGTCCGAGTGGTTCCTGTGCTGAGATAGACTTGGATCCTTGCTTCCTGATACTTTCCTGGACTGTGCTGGCCCCACCAGACTCTCTGTCTGAAATCTTACGAGCTTGTAGTTTATCCAGTTCAATTCACTGAGTGTGTTTTTCCCTCATGGCCTAATTGCCTCGTTTCATTCACATTCACTCTTTTTTTTTTTTTTTTTTTTTTTTTTTTTTTTTTTTTTTTTTTTTTTTTTTTTTTTTTTTTTTTTTTTTTTTTTTTTTTTTTTTTTTTTTTTTTTTTTTTTTTTTTTTTTTTTTTTTTTTTTTTTTTTTTTTTTTTTTTTTTTTTTTTTTTTTTT
>PVJA010006309.1:0-18041 GCA_004027025.1 Myocastor coypus
AGAGACGCCAACCACCAGCCTTTCTTTCACCAGGGAGAAACATCCTTTGGAGAAACAAGGATGGCTCCCTATACAACAGAAGGCACCAGATAAGATGGTATATCTGGTGGTGGAAGGATGAGGGTATTTGGTTCACTTTGTGTTTATTTTGTGTATTGAAAAGTGGGCATCATGTAGGAGCACAGAAATGGAGGAGGATAAAAAGTTGAATGATCTCAGAAGCTAGGCTATACTTCTGAGGCAAAAAAGAATATCATACCTGGGCAAAAGTGAGTGGTCTCAGATGTAAAAAGAGTATAATCAGGCTAGGACCTTGTGTTTTCCAATCGCACTGAGCTGGCCAGGTATGTTTGTCCAAGGATGAGGGGCGGTTGGAATATTACCATTCCAGGATAACAAAACCTAAAGAGGATTGAAGTAATGTATATTTGCAAGACAATCATTCAGAGGAAAGACTCAGAAATTGACAGGACAAGGTGAAAAGTGAAGACCATGGTAAGGATATGTAACACTTACAAATAGGTGGTGCCAATGGATTGGAGTTTTGCGGATGAGTTATGGTTATCCAAAAGAAACTGAGCAAGACGGATAGGAAATGGCATCCAAAAATGACATGAAAAAAGCAATGAGCGGTATCATAGATCAGAACACAATCAAAAGAAGAGACAACTGAGAAGAATGGAAGGAAATGTTGGTGGAGTTGAAGAAGATAAGCAAATACTAAGTTCAGAAGTCTCCATATGAGGAGATTACAAGGGAAGGATGGTCCTCAGGGGAAAGAAGGTAAGACAAAGAGGTCCCAGATACACAAACAAGCAGAGATGTTTCTTGACCAGGCAGGCATTCCAGAGGGCAAGGTGACAGGTAATTGATATCTATCACTTATCTCATGTGACCTCAATTCTTTTTCAGCCAGGCAAACATCCACACCTTTGCACCTGGAGCTAAGGCTCTTATCTTTTGACCTGCATCCTTGGCTCAATACTAATTCAGAAATGTGCCAGGTGGAGGCCAGCCATGCCTTCCTCTTGGTTTCTCTGTGTTGGAAGAACTTACTTGGCAACCCTAGAATGTTCTGGGTAATGACCAAATATAGCCCCAGGGATTAGATTCTTAACAAGCCATGTCAGGGAAGGGTTGCACCAATAGATCATAGCTAGAAGCTGAACATATAAGCAGGTATGGTATAGTGAATCTAACCTGTGTATGTAGGCATCTGCTAGCTCCATAGAGAAAGTCACAACTGGCGGTCTAGGTACAGTGGGATGGAAGTGAAATTGGGAATATGAAGAGGAAGAATAAGCGGTGTCATGTGATTATTTCCCAACTTTAAAAACAGAAGGAGGAAACAAGAAAGAACCCAACTGTCCGTTTTACAGTGGTGAAACCCACAGAGTAGGTGAGGCTTCATGTTCTCCATGAGGTGCTTGTCCTGAGAAGGAAAGAGTTTCTGGCAGCCTTTATAGAATGATTTGGGTGCTTTCAAAGACCGAGGTGCTGAGGAAGCTTGCCTAACTGAAGTCCCTTGACCTCACCATTGAAATCTTCCCTATCTTAGATGACCTGAGGGCTAGGCTGCTTTAGCAACTCTCAGAGCTGAGGCTTTTTGCCTAGAACAGAGTACTAGGGGGACTTCTAAAAACATACCTTCCCTCTTCTGCATTTCAATTCTGAAGCTCTAAAATCCCACAGGAAACCGAACACCAAAGCCGTTAGTGGATTCACTGCTCACATCATCAGCTTGTATGCATCTTTAACCTGAGTACATCAGGTGACTGTGTGCCCTCTCACAGGATCCAGTTCTAGTTTCAAGCCATAATGTCCAGCTGAGTTTATTCTATTTCTCAATCTTATTTCTTCTCTTTCCAGGTTAAAGGAAGAGAAGCCTAGTTAATTCTAGACAACTTTAAGGTCATGTAGAACTAGGTCAGTCTCACCAGTCTTGGGCCATTCCCATAAGCATGTGCCTTAGGATTTCCCTTTGCTCCTATTCTCTCCAGATCTGATATTGCTAATAGGATACGCAGAAGTGATTGAGTTTTGCCACTCTCACAAATTTAGCAGCCGAAGTTGGAAAGGTCAGAGCATTGTATTTAATGTAGTAACATACAAAATATAAGAGCAAATCAAGGACAAGGTAACCACAAGTTAGAGCCGAAAATATTTAAATAATTATTAAGGGAAGCTTTAGTAGGAAATAGGAAATGGTCACAGTCTCAGAAGACTGTGATCCTGAATGTCAAAATCATGAAACAGCAAAAGCCCTAAAGTTAATTTTAAAAAAATCACTACCTCTAAACATTGAAATCTTGAAAGCCAGGCTCTGTAGTTTTCATTGACAAAAGGCTATGTTACAGAGTTAGAAAGACAAATTCTGGGGAAGGGATGTGTGTATTTTATATGTGTATTTATATTCAGGATAGCTGCAGCATAGAGGCCCATAAAACATTGTGTAGGGTGTGGCTGTGGTGTTTTCAGAGGAGATCAGTATATGAACCTCAGAATACCAGGTGGGACAGGGATCATCCAGTGTTCTGGGAGCCAGGAGAGTACAAATACAGAGAACGCATCATCCCTTCTTGTTTATTTATTTATTTTTTTTTTATGGCTGGCTCAGCCTGCCCTGAGGGCAGGGCTGGTGCAGCATGTGGTGCCGGGGATCAAACTGCGGTCCCTGCAGCTGCTCAAGTTTTCCTAAGCAGGCGCTTTAGACCACTGAGCCATTCCGCCGGGCCCCGCATCATCCCTTCTTGACAGTTGGAGCTGGGACAGTTTTCCTAGCCACTTTGGTCATCAGAACTTCTGGTTCACTGTGGAAAGAGTTATGCCAGCAACCCGAGGGCCTTTTCTCTCATGAATATAAATCCTATTCTGCTCCTAGCAGTTTCAGGTGGTTGTTGTTGGAGTCCCTGAGTCTTATTGTTCACAAAAATACATATGCCATTATCAACCTACGAATTGCTCTACCATGTTGAAAATATTCTATCATATTTAAAGTGTTCTATCATATTTTTAAAAAAATAAATTCCCTCTAACATGTAAATAAATAACTTTTAAAGAAATTTAAAAATAACTTTTTCAGAATTGTGATTTTCGGAGATTGATCCTTTTGGAATTTTATATTTTGAATACTTCAGAGTTCAGGAATATTGATCTTTCAAGATGTCAGCATTTGAGATTATGGTGTTTTGGACTGACCCCCAAACCAAGATAAAGCTGTAGGGTAAAGTGCCACAAAACAGTGCTGCACTTGGCTTTGAAGGTTGAACGAGAGGGCAAAATGAGCTTTCTATCAGTTACAATTTTGCCAAAGGTTCAGACAGATAGGGGAACACACTTGAATGTGAGATGCTCACAGAAGCTGCCTTGTGTTGTTTCGGCTTCCATGGGCATTTGCTTTCCCTCTCGTCCTCCTGTGCTGGCTCTAGATACAAGTGGCTTCATGCAGGGTTGAATGGCAGACTCCTAGCTCCTCAGTAAGGTCTAATCATGTCTACATTTCTATACCTCAGGCAGGAGAAAGTGTGGTTTTAGATAAAAGATGGGCGTAGTTACCCCAAGAAACAGAAATGCCAGGATACATAGGCCTCTTTCCTTAATTCTGTCACTGTCTTTAAGCAGAAGCACTTTAAAAAGGAAACATAGCACAACTTAGTGGGAGGAAATTCAGCCTGTATGGCTGTTGGGTAGTGAGCTAGCTCCTGTGATCTTTGCGTAGTGATGTATTTAGAGGCACTGTGCTGGTGGGGGCCGAAAGGAAGATCACAGTCCTTGCTGGCTGCAGCTCTCAACCAGCCTGACCCGTGGAAAGCTGCTCTGAAGAGGTGCTGCTTGAAAAGCAGTGCTCTCAGACTCTTCTTGGTGCCTGAAAAATCCTAATTACTCAGTATTCATTTTCATCTCTATAGGATTCATTTCTGATTTGGCAACACTGAAATGTCAATGAAGTGACCATGATTTTCATTGGTAGGACACGTGGGTAGAAGACGTGTATGTTGATTTTGGTTTGGAGTATGCAGTAAACACAGCTTTGAACACAAGAACTCTAAATTAGGTCATTGAATCTAAAAATCATGTGATTCCCATTATAATCAACTATCACCCTACTTATGCATCTATAACCAGGTAATAGGAGAATGGATTCCAGAATTAGCTCATTAGACAGCTACCTCTTAAAACCTTTGATTTTCTGTTCAATTTTCCCCTGGAAATGTCGAAATTGTATGGCTGATAAGATCATGGGTCTCAAGTAGCAGAGAAAAATATGAAACTTATCTATTTGGCTTTGATTTTCTTCATTTGAAAGAAGTCAGCAAACCCTAAGAAAATTCCATTGAGCTTTTTTTGTATTTGACAGTCAGGTGGTATATTTTTCCTTTTCAAGAGTTCAATACATCAAGTATGAAAGTGAGGGAAATAAAGATTACAATAACCAAACCAATATTTCCCTTAAGATCAAGAAAGAAAGAGTGCCATTTAATAATACATGACACAACTCCCACCCTTGGCAAAGTAATATTTTAAAACTAAAATTATATTGTAATTAGCCTTTCAAAAATGTGAACACTTCAATATAGGAGTCCATTAATAATCTAGCTTCTGCTGCAAAGACATGCTCCTCCCACACATGTAACTTAATTAAACTCAGCTTCTCATTCCAAGCATCAGACAATCAGGAAGAACAGGTGGCTCCCAACTTAGAGACAATGGAAAGACAAATTTAGCTGTGACTTCTCACACAGGGATGAAATGATCTCAATATCATCCTTTGTCCCTTGTCTGTCAATTTCTATTTCAAATACAGATTTGCTCCTACTTTGCAGGATTTAAAGTTCCAATACTACCCAGGACAATTCTAATGAAAATTAAATGTAAGTTCACAGAATGGTCTGGGCCATTCCTCATATGAAGAGTCCGTCCCTCCCAATTGCTTTCTTATAGAAGTGGAAGGTGAGGGAAGTGCTAAGAATTATTGCATATGAGGCAGTAGGATATCGACAACTCTGAGAAAGGATAACAGCTAATGCCAATAGCTTGTAATATTCCTTTTAGTCTCCCTAAGACTCCTACATGCTCTAGGTCAGACATCAGAAATTCAGAAGCAGGAAGTCACTGGAATGGGGGAAGATGACTGAGTGCAAGCAAAGGGGTGGGAGTTACCTGGGAAGGTGTGCCCTGTTTGCACAGAAACTTGCACCAGAATCCAGTGGCTCCTTGCCTTGACTCCACACAAAGGGCTGGAGTTATCAGTCAGAAGGAAATTTCAATTTTTATGCAAAGAATTTTTAATGGCTAGCAAATTAAACATTTTAAACTATAGGTGGACATAATCAAATAGATAATGGTGGAGGCACCTCCAGAGATCAGGGCAGGTTAAATCTTTGATCTGCTTAACCTCACATAAAGGGAGATATTTAAACTATCCATCACATATGTCTAGGTGCAAATCCATAATCTGAGAAGAAGCTTTGAGGAATGGAGCAGGTGTCTCACTAGTACATGGGGAACGGGTCCAAGCAAAGGTGCTAAGCATCCGACACCAGAGGAGAGAGGATACTACAGTAATTAAAAGATGAAAATCACAGGTATGTTCAAGGGAAAAGTGGGCTGAGGCCCGCCTCTGTACTCTCACTGGGTAGGTTTGGCACTGTAACAGCACAACTAGCCCTGGTGACTTGGAGGACAGGAGTGGGGAGCATCCCCTCGACACTCATGCTCCCGTAGCTGTTATCCTGTAACAAGTTCTGGGGAATTTCTCCTTACATGATCAGGGTGCTAGAGTGAATTCCCTTTCCTCTCTCAAAGCAAGAGTAGCCTTCAGACAAGAATGGATAGGAATGGGAGGGCACTGAAACCCCAGAGCCCACAGCTCTCACCTGCTTTGCAACTCCAAGCTCAAATGATTAAGGAAGATCAAATAAGCCAATACACTTAGCTATGCACTATACATTGGAAAGCATTATACAAATGCTGTTTTCTTAACTCTTTTTATTAAGACCCAATTGTGTCTCCAGGAGCAAAGATGAGAGTGAAGATGGCAGAAAGGAGAGCCAGGCAGGGCCCTTTTTCTGAACTCCTTGCTAAGTCTCAGAACAAAAGTGCCTGGCTAGACATGGAAGCTTTTATTAGATGCTTTCAAATTTATGGCACTGCAACAAGGTCGATCAGTCTGTGGAGGTGGCGCTGGGAAGGTATGCACTATTTACAACATATATGATGTGTTTGGAGCTGAGTTATTGTTCCCTGGACTGTGGGCAGATGAGAGTGACCGACAGAGGCATAAAACCACAGCTTCAAAGAGAAGTCTGTCCAACTAAACCACAGTGACTAATTTGAACAATGAAGTATTAATGTCTGTGAAGTATTTCATTTATAGTAGAAATCAATGGGGGGTGTGTTGTACTTGATTTGATTACCATTTAAAGAAAAGAAGTTTAAACACACTGCATTCAGTGGAATAAGTGATATTTGCAGATTGAATGAATGTAGAAAGATGGACTCACTTTTCTCTGGTATTTTTGACACTTGAGCTGCTGTTGGACCCCATACTGTTACAAGTGCTGGTCATATATTTGGCATTCCAGTACTTATATTATGTTTTATTCTTAGTAATTCTTTACTATCATGGAAACTTTTTCTTAGTTGATATTTTTGTATCTATCTACCTATTCAAATACTATGCGAGTACTCTGAATTATTTACAGATTCATATATATGATACACAACATTCAGGCCTCATGATTTGATTTGAATTTAAGAATATTGTTCTGAATTTTTTTTTTATATTATGGACTGCTCAGTCTGCCCTAGGGGTGGGGCTGGCACAGCATGTGGTACCTGGGATTGAACCACAGTCCCTATGGTTGCCTAAGTTTGCCTAAGCAGGTGCTTTAGACTGCTGAGCTATCTTGCCAGCCCCATAAGATATTTAATTTAATTTTTAATTAATTAATGTTTTGAATATTGTTTAATTATAATTTTTATTTTATGATTTATACTGTATCTTTGGCTTGTAATTTACTTATAGGGCATGGTATGATATTTTCTCCTAGTATTAGAAACTTTAAAAGTTTCTAATATCTCTCTATCCTAACTACTCCAGCTTAGAGTAGTTAGGATAGATACACAACTTAAAGTAGTTATGGTAGATACACAGCTGCTTTCTGTTAGTTCATTGAGAATAAAAGTTTGTACTAATATTGTTTAGACAAGGCATCAGGTCTGCAGTTTGTCCTCTGAATAACTACTATGAGGACAACATTATGCATTGTATTAATTATTGTAAGCATCCTACTAATTTGTTTTGCAACTGTTTCATTGCTATTTTATCTTTTTCTCCCATTGTAATGAAAAAAAAAGACTAGCGTTAAAAAAAGAGCTGCTATTAGAAATAACTGACTTACTTTGGAGACTGAAATAGGAGAAACGTCGTGAGTTTGAGGCAACCCTGTGCTACAAAGTGAATTCAAGGCCAGTCTGAACAACATAAAAAGGATCTCCCAAAAAACTTATACTAACATATGTAACATATAGCATAACATATGTTATGTTATTCATATATATATATGTGTTAACAAATATGTTATTCATATATGTATGAATGTACATGCATGTTTGGGGTGTGTGTGCATGTGTGTGTGTGTGTCTGTGTGCATGTGTGAGAGAGAGAGACAGAGACAGAGAGAGAACACTAGTGAAGAGTGGCGAAAGGGAGATGGGGAAAGCAGGATATTTAACACTGCAGGTAACAAGGACTTGGGTTTTTTTATTTTTTATCTTGTTGTTGCTTTGGCTTTTACAACTGGACCATTTTTAAAAAATAGTTTTCAATTTTCTTTAGTAGGTAGTGATTTCTGGTGATTTTCTTTTCTTTCTCCATCCTAAGCATGCTTTAATTTTTTTCATAAAATTTTTTCATAAAGATGCGTTTTGTTTTGACATAAGATCTCACTGTGTAGCCTAGATCAACCTCAAAGTCCTAGTAACCCTCCTTCCTCAGTTCCCTACCTGGCACACAGGCATTAGTTTAAAGATGAAATCCTGCAACAATTTCATCAACATTTAGAATTTTAAGAACTTCCTCTACAATTTGCTCTTTATTTAGATGGTCTTTAGCAACCTATTTAATGCAGAAGGGAGCCCTGTTGAAAATTTTAAACATAAACACCTCTTCAGTAGACAGGCCTAGGTGAACCTCAGTGCTACTGAAATATCGAACTAGAGAGTTCTTTGCTGTTTAGGTCTCGCTTGTGAACTATAAAATGTTCACCAAGATCATTAGCCACTGCCCACAAGATGCCAGTAGCATCATCTCCATTTATATTATGAAAACTAAAAGTTTCCTCAGCCCTGACAATTGTGTGTGTGTGTGCAAAAGCCTGTTCCTTACTGACAATCACTGTACTGTGTGTGTAACATGGAATAAAGAGATTTCTCTACATTGTGCTCCAGAGGGTGAAGGGGTGAAGCAGTGTATGAGATGCAGAGAACTTCCTGTAGCTGCCAATTCTGCTGGGCTCCTGGGTGATTTCTGCACAATCCCAAGTCTTCATCTGTCATGTAGCACTTACCCTCAGAGGGTTGCATGACCACTATAGTAGATACTATTGATTAAGTATTGACTGTTTTAGGCCCTGTTCTGGGAATTTTAAATAAGTTATTTAATCCTTATTGACCCCCACAGGTAGGTACTATAATTATTTTCATTTTAGAGGAAATAGAAATATAAAGAAGTTTGAGTGATTCACTCAGGATCACACACTGATAAGTGGCAGGGTTGAAAAACTGGTCTAGGCTCTGTGGCTAGAATTGCCTTCTCCACCTCACATCACAGCCTCTAAAACTAAAGGCACATAAGCCCTTGAAAATGTTAGTTGGAGCCAAGAACATTACAGTGTCAAAACTTCCTAAGCATCCCAGCTAGAACCCTCTCTGCTCTAGTATTTTCAATTTGTATTGTGCATCTGTCATCTCCACAGGTTAGCGATGTCGCCTTCCTGGAGGCATGGCTCAAACACTACCACCTCCAGGAGTTGTCCTTTAATACTTCAAGTGCCCCAGTCCCTTGCAAGGCCTTCTTGCTCTCTCTTGGTTCAGTGGAGCTCCTCATGTTCTATGGCAGAGCCATGTGTGTACACGTTTCCTCACTAGCAACAAAGTACTCATGCCATGAGAGACCACACTGGGACCAAACCAGAGCCTTAGCTTTATGTCTATTCAAAGGTAAGCACTTCGGAAGTAATCATTGCATTCCATAAGGACAATTTTGACCTGTATCCATATACCCTAACCTTAAAGTAAAATGTTTAGCCTGGGGATGAGTCATCCAAACATGGATCTTTGGATTATCCCCATTCCTAAATGCTGCCTAGACACAAAGGCCATGAGATTCTATGTAATGGAGAAATTATCTAACGAAAGCTGCTTACATCAAATCATGATTGAATTCTGCTAAGTGAGCAGTTGCTATTTAAAGGGTCCGCAGAGTCTTAATCTACTCCCATGCAATGCTTGCCTCAAACTGGGGGTTGTTTTCTCATCTTTTGTCCTCCAAACTGTAGCTGTTGAGTATCACCTTGTAGTGACTGATGATTTGCCATAGGTGTTGAAAAATATGTCATTGATCAGATTTTTAACAACTGTCCAGGCAAGAGATCATGAGGAGACCAGCTGACATAGGCTGATGACTTTTCTTACAGAAACTCTTTGTAGCTGTCATTATTTGGGCTTTGCTTCTATACTCAACAGTGTCAATTTCTTAGAGAGATTGAGCAGAGCTGCCAAAGGCATTTTTCTTCGTCAAATGTTTCACTTATTATTGAGTTCTTACCTGGGAAAGCATTTATCTTTTGTGGAAGCTTTGCTACCATGCCCACTCTGATGCCAAGTTTAGTCCCAGTAACGTTTAAGGAGGTCTTGTTAGAGCAAAGGATGGATATTGAGTGAATGGAGTAATTAGCTTAAAGATGTATGATCAGTGCACCAGCATAGAAAATTGCCACCAGAATTGAGAGCCAGAGGTTTTCCCCAGCTGGGAAAGCCTGGTGCTAGCTCACTTGAGATCACTACTATTTTTTATGCATATTTTTGGTTGACCTTTATTCTAGAAGGATTTTTTTTGAAAGGTAATTCCGTAAGGACTTGTTATTAGTGAGAAGCGATAATTGATTTGATCTGTTGGGGAAATCAAGAGGATTTTTGTTATAATTTCACTATATCCTAATCCAAAACATGTTGATATCATTTTAATATCCACAATATCATCAGCAACACTGTGGTTACAATGGCACTGTCTCATAGGCTGTTTCTTGCCTTTTTTATCTACTTTTACAAGAGAAGGACAGGAGCAAGAAAGTATCAATTGCTAAGGAAGAGCTGTGGGAGACTGTTTTATGATGCAAGTGGGAGAAAGAGTATAATGTCAACTTCTGATGCAAGAGGTAGAAATAGCCCAACTTTGATGAATGATCCATATTTGAGCATACAATTAAAAGACCTTCCCTTCACTTGTAAGATGAGCAAGCATAATACAGATATTACAATATTACAGATAGTGAAAAAGAATAAAGATCAAGCTCTTAAGTATCCTGGCTTGCGCAACTCTGCCTGACTTTCCCTCAGCACAGGAATGGGGGGGGGGGGTGTGCACTTAAAAATTTGGCAAAATGTTTATAGGTTTATTTGTTGCTAGATACCAACTTTCCTTCCATCTCTGACATTTTGTATATATGAATTCAAAACACAAACACTGCTTAAAAATAATATTTCCTCAGAACTGAAAAATAAACTTGCCTGTACATGGACTATTTCCAAAGAGAGAACATGAACAAACAGGTTTTTAATTTCAGGCAGAAAGTAGATGTTTTGGCCTAAATTTAATTAAAGATAAGAAACTCTTGCATAGGACTTAACCAACTACCACCCAAAGATGTCTGACTTCAACTACACAAGTTAAGATTAGGTTATTTATTTATAGAGAACATGAACAATTAACACATACAGCACACAGGTGCATTAAACCATTTCAGTTTTCCAGAAATTAAGTTACTGGAGTTTAGTCATTATACCCCAGGACTGTGTTCTTCTCTGAATAAGTAGCATTAAACTGGTTTCCATATAAAAACTGAAAGCCTGAAGAGCTATAACTCCTCACAGTACATGGTGGGGAAGAAGTTGCATGAGAGCTTGCAAGCTTTGCAAGAATTTAATCCTTATGAACTGTATCTTTACCCATATGACTTTCTATTCCACAGAGCAGGAGTCTGACTTCTGCTTTATACTCTGCTGGGTTTTAAAAATTGGAAGCACATTGTTCAATTAAGAACCAATTAATGTGACATTCCAGCATGAAAGAAGTGTTAGGCAAGAGGAGCCGGCTGCAAGCTAATCAGTTTAAGTTTCATTGACTCATGATCTGCTGTTTCTTAAAGGCATAAAAGTATTTTGCATTTTTATTGCCTCCGGCTCTTGTGACTT
The DNA here is from genome assembly GCA_004027025.1 of Myocastor coypus. NCBI lineage: Eukaryota > Metazoa > Chordata > Mammalia > Rodentia > Myocastoridae > Myocastor > Myocastor coypus. The sequence goes on from PVJA010006309.1 coordinate 11,476, forward strand.
GAATGAGTTTCTGAACTATGCAGGGTCAAGTTGAGTCAAAATCACATGGTGACCTTCCCAGGGCATCCGAGTTTCTGCAAAAATGTGCATACCATGGGTGTGCTCTTTCTCTCACACTGGCACTAAGTTACTTCTTTGGAGTTGATGCTCTTGTTTGTCATGTGACTCTGAAGATAAATACCAACCAGAAACTCCAAGGGCAGACATAGCAATCCAGTTCTCTGGAGCACAGTTTGTGCCTATGAATTTCAGTTTCCTCATCTATAAATGGAAGCCACAGGATCTATCACATGAAACTAAGACGCTGTGCCACTCACTGCCAAAGAAGAAAAAAACCCTGTTTTTTTTTTTTTGTTTTTTTTGTTTTTTTTTTTTAATAAATGCCAGACTCACCAATTAGTCCATCAACTTAAATTCTTCTTGCAGTTTCAATTAGATTGAGAACCCTTCCCTGGTTTCCACTCAGTATGTTGTGCAACATTTCTGCAAGGCTAACAGCTGTCTTATGCTACCCCAGAGAGCGCTCCATTTGAGCACCTCCTCTGTTCCTAGTTCATGAAGCACTCCGGGTTCCACTGGGTGAAAGGTGCTCATTATCATTGCCAGATAACACGTGTTAGTAGTAAATAAGCTATGGTAAAAAGGCATAGAACGTATTCACGTTCTTGCTAACAAGTTACTCTACAGTCTAGTAGCATTTGTATTTATTCTTTACCAAGATATGGCTGAATGTTAAAGAATTTGAATTTGGAATGGCAGATTTTATAAGGAGATGATTTTTGAGAGAGAGAGAGAGAGAGAGAGAGAGAGAGAGACCCAAAAAGAGAAGTTCACAATCTGTTGGTATCATATCCCACTTCAAAATGTATGTCAGGAGATTTTCTTTACAGTTCTTTGGAAAGTTTATTATATTTTAACATCATTCAAGGCAGTTTTTTTTCTCTAAATAACATTTAATACAAGTAGCTTTACCAAGTTCTATTGCCTCCCAGAGAGCAGTATTAAATTTCCTTTTCCTTCACCCTCTCCATTTTCATCTCCACACATTCTTGTTTCCTTGCACTGGGCTAGTTTAAGAGCCCTCAGGTGAGGTCTTCTGCAGTTCTCCTTAGATTCCCCTGCCCCACTTCACTGATATTTATTACCCATCTGTTTCCTGTCTGTCCTTTCCTTCTCTTCCTTTCTTGGAGCCAGAAAACCTAACTCTCCTACCTCCCTCACCAGGGTTTCCTTGACTGGCTTGCAGTCAGTGGTATGCAGAAATATTTTATTTGTTTCCTACTCTCTCTGCTATGCATCACTGGTTTCATGTTGGCTTTGCCAACTCCATGATGAAAGATTTACCACCACCCCTTGAGCAAGAGCTACTGCTCTTTCTGGGCTCTGGTAACCGTTTTTCTCTTTGAGCTTCTGCCTGGAGGCACAGTGCACTTCTGCCAGTGCTCACTTCTGGCTGTAACTCCCTCATTCGTGTCCATGATTCTGTATCAATGCCTTCAGTAGAATTATCAGAGTTACATTCAGGGTGCACAAGACTCAGGTTGTCTTGTCTCCCACCTCACATGAAAAAAAAGGAAGAAGACAATGGTAGAATCAAGGCACAAGACCACGCTGACTGTTTGTGGGGCTTGTGATCTGATTTGGACTCCTGCTCTCTCTTAACTCTCTCCAAATCTCAGTATATGAGCTATGATTAAATTCTTCTCAGAAAGACAGGAGAGTCACCGAAGAATCCTACTTTATTTTGGGGTTACCTTGATATAAAAGTAGGGAGGGCATAACCATTTGAATTGGTGAGAAAATTTTAATTAGTTAAAATGCTTTCACAACAGTGAAATATTAGCCAAAATCTAATTCATTCATATTTTTATAATAAATGTCTTTTGGATTTATTTCTTTTAACCTAGTGACATTAATAATTCTTTTGAAGATTTGCCTAATTTCAGTACTGTCCCAAGGGAGTTCTGTTAATTTAAACATGCAGTAAGTATTTAGTCAGAGGACTCAACTTCAGGAAGTATAAATTTACTGTCATTGCATTATAAAGGATATAAGATAACTTTTAAATGGCAACCAAATATTTGTAGCCTGTATACTTCCTTTCTCATTACAATATTTGTCCTGAAGATGAATTAGTGTTGTGCCATTTTCTCTTCTCATTACAATCTTGGTCCTGAGATGAAATATTGGATGTATAATGTCTTTATGAATTATAGCAGAAAACTGTATGATGTTGACCTTTTTAATATTCTGCTTTCTGACTGGCTGGCATTTCCTCACTTCCTCCTGCTCAGATAATTCCAACGAATATGAAGAAAGGTTGAGGATAGGTGGCCAATGAGAGAATAGAATATTAAAAAGGTCAACAGAGTACAATTTTTTTCTGTAAATTCAAAAAGTATATTAAGACATTTAAAATTCAAATATTATAACCCATTCTTATGAACAAACTATACAACTCATAGTTACAAAGAAAACCCTGTTTTAAAATCTTCTCATGATTATAATAAAGGTATAGCATAATTATTCAAGAATAAAAATAATCTCTTGAATAGTTTATGGTGTAAGAAACCGGAGATTTAAAAAAAAGCTACTAAAAGTGGACATAAAGATGACTTTCTTTCTTTCTAGTAAAAATTATGGTATTTCTTCTGCAGTAGCTCTAATATTGAAAGCTAGATATGCACATTAATTTTGTGTCACAACAATGTTATTCACTGTTTTAGAATAAGAACTTTTATTTGGATATTGAGAAATAAAAACAAAAATCATTTGTGGCCTTAGATTCATATTTGCCATTTATGTAACATTTTTAAATTATTCAATAATTATTTGGCAAACAAATGTATACATCGGAAATATAAAACGAACAATACAATTATAGCAGAGGTAATGTTATTTTGGAAAGGATATATGAATCATTCCATAAAATAACCAAGTAAGAGTTTATAACACACTTCTAGGATTTATCATTCACTAGTCTGTCTTCTAATTGTACCTGGCATATAATGGATGTTCATGAAATCTGCATAAATCAACGAAGAAAAGGAAGAAAAGAAGAGGAGAATTATGCACAATCTGTAGACTGCAGTAACACCTATCTGCTTCTTTTTAGTCTACCCAGCACTTTTGCCATTTGTGATTGATCAAGCCCTAGCTGTGTGTCCACCCCTCCCCACCCGTACACAATGGTCACTTAGCTTTGCTGATGAATCAAGAATATTTCTCCCGGGATTCTATTTTGGGATAGGAGTGAGCACTGAACTCAGTCAGTGACAAAGCAAGTCCCCAGTCAGAAACAGCTGCAGGAGCACAGTAAAAACGAGGTTGCTCTCTTTTTCCAAGCTCACTGGCTATAAGAACAGAACATTCACAGAATTCCCTGCTGCCAGCAACAGAAAACCAGCTGGATGCTGAAGCCAACAGAGCAGAGGTGAACTCACAGATAGAGAAAGGGAGAGATGGGCGTGGTGTCAGCATTTGGATGCCTAGATAGAGTCTTATTTAACATTAGTATCGCCGCTTGAATGCCTAATTAATTAATTAGTTAACACCCCTTCTGCTTATGTAAGTTTGAGCAAAGTGCCTGTCACAATTATTCAGAAGATTCTTAATTATAAAGTTATTGTAAGAGGTACTAAGATTCGAGTGGACTCCAAGCATCAAATAATTACTGAATAATATATTCAGTTATTTTTGAATGAAAATGGATGTTTTTATTAATAAATTATAAACATATATGAATTCAGGACAGCTTTATTTAATTAGTGTATATTAAGCCCATTAGTATGTAGACTCTGCAAGAATACCCTACACACAGGGAACATTCTTCAGATATAAACTGATTGGAAAACACTGTATAAGATCCCTTTATTTATAATTAATCTTCAACCTATTAGTATTATGGCTGATCACAGCTAGTTCCCATAGAACTGTCTATGTTTCTCTCTGATGAAAGAACAGGCATGCAAGTCTTAACCTGCCTATGAATCAGTCATTAAGGGTCTATCATAAATTACAGTATACAAAACATTCATTGCAGCCTTCAGGAAGCTTAAAATCCAAGAGGAACACAAGACTCATCCAAAGGAACACCAAACCAATAACTCCAGAGCAGAAAAAGAAAAGAAAGAAAGAAAGAAAGAAAGAAAGAAAGAAAGAAAGAAAGAAAGAAAGAAGAGAAAAGAAAAAGAAAAAGAAAAAAAAAGAATGGTGCTCCCAGTTACAGAGGAATTTAAAACTCATCTATTTTTACATACATAATAGTGCCAAATGGCAAAAGTAGCCTAAGGGGGAGTAAATTAGGGAGGGAAGAGGAGAGCAGGCAGAAGGAAGACAGAAAATGAAATTTAACAAACTCCTTTTTTATATATTGGTAGGATGGGTTTAAGCTCATTCTAATAATCTTGCAACTTCTGGGCATGCAGGCTGCTTTCTGATTTGTGTCACACTGGTCCCTCTGCCCAGCATGATCTCTGCATTCCCATAGGGTCCACTGCTCTGCTTTTTTTCCCTATCCTGTTTCCAGGCCCATCTCCACCACTAGGCGCTGTGGAACAACACCATTTACCTTGATCCTCATTGCCCTCCCTCTGCTTTTCTCTAGTACAAACTCTCTGGCTCCTTAGGTCTTCCTGGGCCCTGCAAATGGGAGGCTTGTGTAGGAGATGCGGGTTGGAGGTCAGAGTCAGGGGCCTACCCTTTGTCTCCTTCCCTTTTGGGTCACAGCATTTTGACAACATCCTTCTACTGAGTGCCACAAATGAGTTCTCTAAGTTCTTTGGCCCCTTCTAGGCTTGGGATGGTAATGGGTCTGCAGTTAGCAGTTTTACTATCTGCGTTTGGCTCCCTTCAAGGTGCCCTTTTCTAGGCTATTCCTCCATTACCACCTCTTGCGGGCACCATGCCTTTCTTGCCAGACCTAACCTGTATGCTGTCTTTGAATTCTACTTTTTGACCCTTCTTTGATGGCTGGTTTACTTTGCTCATCCTCTTGTCCTGGTGCTGCCTTGAATCTTCAACCTGGTCCTACCGTCTTGCCCACATTTGTTCTCATGTTCGTGTCCTCTATGGTCCAAAAACTTCTTGGGAGCAGATGGTGCCTATGCCCTAAACTTGGGGCTCACAGCAGGTACCTAAGGGCTCAGTGAATGAGCAAAGAAGTGAGAGCACTACCCTGCATCACAGTCAGTATTAGAGACACTTCTATTAGAGCATGTATCAGTCACCTTTCCTTGATCTTCATTGCCCTGCCCTCTGCCTCTCTCTGACAGAGGGATGACCTTGTGCAATCTCTCTAACTCCCTAGGTCTCCCTGGGCCCTGCAAGTGGGAGACATATATAGCAGATATGGTTTGTATTATTTATGACAATCAAAAATGTTTTGGGTTCCTCATTCTTAATTTATAGAGAAGTAAGGTCCTAAATTTCACATTTTAGTAACTTAGACTGACTTTATCCTGAATTACTTAGCCAGTTATTAAAGAAAAAAATATGGGTTTGTTTTTGGGGGAGGGTGAGATAACTACACAGAAGCAAAATCAAATTTGGAGTTTTTAGGACTATATGACGAACACTGAGTTAGACAAAGGTAAATAAATGGCCTTTTCTTGAGACAGTCTCACTATGTAGTTCAGGCTGACTTTGAATCCAGGCTGGCCTCAGCTCCATGGTGATCCTCCTCCCTCAGCACCCCCAAGAGCACTACCATGCCCCTCGGTGAGTGGTTTTAAAGAATCTCTAGGGGGAGCGAGCAGCCACACGCCTTGGCAGAGCGGGCCAGGCTCTCATGATCATCTCCATCTGCCCCCTCCCTTTGCCACAAATGAGTAGAGGTGGAGGAGAACAGTTGGAGTGTTTTTCTTCATGGCCCACGGTGTTTCTTGTGGAATCACCAGGTTGGGGTCCATCTCTGCCATGACTGTCCTTGGCCTTCCCATTACACCCCGCTAGGGGATCCCCTTTTCTTTAGTTTCTCTCCATCATTCGGTTATTACCAAGCTCTAAGGCCTCTCACCATCCTGCGTGTTCTCGTAGTCCTTCCTTATAGAAGCAGCTGCTTTCTCTAGTTAAGGTTCTCTGCAAAGTCATGAAGAATTTTCTGTTTCTATGGCTGGATCCTAGCTAATGTATTTTCCCATGTCTATATTTTGATATTAACATGATTGGGACAAGTTTAAAATGAATAAAAATTTTCTTCCCATATCATTAAGAATCTACATGATATAAGGTTCTTGATCCAAGATCAGGGGAAGCAAATATGAATTACACCAAGTTTCTACTTCAAATAGCTTACAATTTAGTGGGGGAAATAAATTCACTGGTAAGCATTTTACTAAATGCTGATTAGTGTTGTGGGGACATGTGAAGAGCTCAGAGTCCTTTCAGAGTGTTGTCTTTATCCTAACCTTGGTGGCGTGGTGTAGTGAAATGAGTGCTAGCCATGGGCTGTGATAAGTAGGCACTAGGCTGGCTCTGAACATTAGCCTTGGACAAGCCATCAAACCTCCATGGGATTTCACTTTTTCATGTCTAAGAGGTAGCACTTTTCCCTTGGATTACAAACA
>PVJA010006309.1:18141-59802 GCA_004027025.1 Myocastor coypus
ACACACACACACACACACACACACACACACACACACACACACACACACACACACACACATGCACCACTTCATCTCTGCTATCCACAATCTCTATGCCCCAGATGTTGTGTTGCTAGGAAGGGTGAGGGGGAGTGCATCATTAGAAACCTACACAACCTAATAATGCATGCGTCATCTTTGGGTTATCAGCACAGAAGCTGGAGAAGAATAAGGCACTGCACACTCCGGAGGGCAGTGTCCCACATACACCAGGAATCTTTTCCCTGGCTGAGTTCTTCAGCAGTGCTTTTGTGATGCACACTGCAGGCCTGTGTGACAGCTCTGCCTCAGTGGAGACAAGCAGCCTGTTCACAGAGAGGCTACTGAGGAAATCAGTCATCTAGACAGATTTTTAAAGTACTCTATATTCTTGCAACCAGGAGATTTGGACCTCCTCTCACTGGTGTGTTCTTTCATTTTACTATACAGTTTGGAAAAATTGCCCTTAGCCAATTAAATTTACTATACTTCAGTATTAAATGCCATTGTCCAATTTAAATAATCACTTCTAGGGCTGGGGAGATAGCTCAGTGGTCTAAGTGCCTGCCCAGCAAGGGCAGAGACCAAGTTTCAATCCCCAGTACTGTATGTTGTGTCAAATAAATAAATAAATAAATAAATAAATAAATAAATAAATACATTTTAAAAAGAATTAAAAAAAATAATTTGCTAAGATGATTGTACTACTAATTAAAAAATAAGCTCTTCTAAGTAAGTTTCTTAGGCCCATTAGATGTTTTGAGGACTGCAGGAGCTGTCTCTAGGAATGAAGCATGGAGACTCCTCTGCATGCTGAAAACAGGCTGTAGAAAGGCTTTTCCACTTGTCCCAGTGGACCAGCAGGGTGGTACTGGGGCATAGTGGTGAACTGAACAATCAGTCATTTCTTACAGCAGATAAACCAGGAGAAGAAAAGTTAGGCAAGATGGAAACACAGTGATTGGATGCATTTTAAGGTGGATTATAAAACAAGGGAATTGACTATATTATTCTCAGGAGAGTTTTAATTTAAAATAGAGTACTTACAGTAGACTTTCAAATGCTGAAAATCAATTGACTGTGGCTCTACTGCGTGTTCAACAAAGCTGAGTTTAAATCCAGCAATGAATTGCGCTGTACACGTGATGGGTGAAAGGCTATGCCTTACAGGAAGTCCAGCCCCCTTGACCTAACATGCTGTTACAGAGTGGCATGGTATGTGCTTCCCATGGTGGACCAGTTGCTGGCCATGTCTCCAAATTCTCCTTGGGTGTGTGTCAGACTGGCGAAGAGGACCCTCCTCTCTGCCCACCTTCCCCTTAGTCCTAGGCTCTGTGTCTCTCATCTCCTGGCACGGTTCAGCCACTGGGCTTTTGGTGTGTCTTCATGAAGACGAGATTCATAAGGCAGGCGTCTGAGAGATGGAGGGCAGCGTCCCATCCAGCAAGGCCTTTGCTTCTTCATCCCACAGGGCCCACCTTGGGACTCTGCTAGGGGGCTCCTGGCAGCTATGTAAAGCAACCTTGTCCTGAGCCATCCCAGAATCTCCCTGTTTCCACCATCCCCACGCTGCTTAGCCCAGGACCACGATACTGGGCAAGTCCATTCGCTTCACAGTAGGTTTGGGGTGAGGTAGGACTAATGCATGCAGGATTTCTGCAAACCTTCACTGAGATGTCTGTGACAGTCCAGACTCAGAAGGAAGCAGAACTGGTATGTTACCTGGTCCCATTTAAACCAGGTCTCTTGGGAGAGGATACCAGCAGACATCTTCAGCTTTTGATCTTTTTGTGTGTGTGTGCTCTTAGCTATAGTCTGATTTCAGATTGCAGAATGTAGAGATGTATCTGTTTAAAAATAAAGTTGGTCTGACTTTACATAACAGAAACACCTCCAAAGGTACTGACTAATAGATCTGAGGCATCTAATTTTTGCTCATGAAAAAAAGAAGTACTAATACCATATCAGGTTTGGTAGCTCATTTCCACATTGTTCCTAGAGTGTGGGACTAGACCATCTTTCAAGTCTTTTATTCTCAGAATCCTTTCACGTCCTGAAATTTATTGAGCCTCCTAAACACATTTTTCCTTACGTGGGTTACCATTTTTGAAACTACAACTGAGAATCATTTTACATACTTATTGAACTTATTTAAAATAACACTAAATCTATTGCATGTTAAAGGTAAGACAAGTTTTTGAGAAGTATATTTTCTAAAACAATATCAAAAAATAGAAGAATAACATTCTTTTATGTTTTTACAAATCCCCATCTGGTTTAATAGAGAATAATTGAAATCTCACATCTGCCACTCCATGCCATCTGTTATAGTATATAGTATATGTTTGAAATATATGTAGAAAATTCTAGACTCCTATATATATGTAACAGGGAAGGGGAGTGTCCTATGAATCTTATGAACACTGCCTTTCTCTTCTCTGTGTTGAGAGTTGTTATCTTAAACCTCATAGTCTAAAAGAGCTGCTGAAGCTCCAACCATTGTATCCACATGAAGGCATCATGATAGGACAGCTGAAAGAAAGATCGGTACTCTCCCTTTAAAAATACATTAAAGATACACACAGCATTCCTGATTATAGTTCTTCAGCCAAAACTCTCACATGGCAACCGTAAGCTGTGAAGGAACACTTTTGGTGGGGTAGTAATGTGTTGGGCTAAAACTTTCTTCAAAAAGCAAGGGAGAAAGGCCACTGAGAAGCAATTAGTAGTCTCTGCCACAGGACGCATGAGTTAAAAGCATTCCAATGACCCATACACTTCATCTCTTGTTGCCATGACTGCAGATGGTAAAAACACCACACAGCCCCAGGCATCTCCTGCAAAGAAATCAGTGTTTGCTTTGCTAACTGATTGGCCAGTGCTGGAGTGGATTTGAAAGTGTCTGCAGAGGAGTAGGGTGTGGGAAAGAGCAGAAAGATGCGCATTCCCTGAGAACCACTCTCACCAGAATGGCTTGTGAAGTGGAAAGGAAAGTCCCCAGAAAGGAAAGCCTTCCTAGCAAGAGGGACTGCAGTTGTGCAGACTTCCTGTTCTGCTTTGAAAGACTTTGAATGACATTCAGAAAATAGGTGTCAAGGATGGCATTTGTTGGGGGGAAAATGAAAATGTTTTCTCTCAGCAAAGAGTAGCACCACACGAAGTTCCCAGAATTAATAAGTAAGAAACTGTTAAGAAACCACTTAAAATACTTTTCCTGTGTGTTTACTCAAAGCCAGTTGTAACTGTAAACACTTTTCATATATGATGAACTCATTTTGATCCTCCTGCAAACCCAAGGCTGTTTACTAGCAAGGTTCCTATCCCCACTTCTTACAATAAGGAAATTCAAGCAAAGAGGCGTTAGATGAGTTGCCGAGGGCCACTCAGCCAGGGAACGGTGGATTTGGCTCTGCAGTCCCTGTCCTGAAATTACTAAACTCTGCGTACATCTCTTCTGAGAAGAAGCCTGGAACTGAGGCTGAAACACAAGAAAGTCCTTGGGAGGAGACAAAAGCCACACACTACCCAGCCTGGGTGGTGAACCCTAGATCACAATGCAAATGGATGTTGCAGTTTACACTGTGTTTGAAGGGATGTGTGAGCTGTTTCTGAGAAGTGTCCTTTCAGTGTTTAGGGTATGCTTGTTAGGAAGAATTGCTAGCTCATGAAGATGAGCCTCCTCCCACTCTCCCTATCCCCAACCAGCACCACATCCTAGCTTGCAGCCTGTGGTTTCAAATCCACCTTTTTCTTTAACCCACAGGCAGGAATGCTCAGCCCAAGGGGAGCTCTGTAAGCAGCTCAAACTTTTCCAGTTGAGGGTACAAATTGGTAGCCTGCAGAAGTTTTGCTTATAGGTAGGTTTTATTGAGTTCATAAAGTATGGTTTTAAGCTCATAGTATATTTTTTAAATGCATTTTTTTTACCAAATTCAAAACTAAGATATTCTGTAAAAATCCAGAACAGATACTCTGCTCTTTCTGGTGGGCCATGTTTGCTATTCAGCTTGGCTCTCAGCACCCTGGCTTCTTACACCTAGCCTCTTCATACAGTTAGGGTACCTATCTTTCCCTGAAGGCACTTGCAGCCCCATCTTTACAAGTATTAAGCCTCAAATCCTATTTAACGTCATATTCCTTTATAGCAAAACTTGCTCTGAGATTACCAAACCTGCAGTTGCCAGTTGAACTGATTACACGGGCACAGCATATCTGCTCAGTGGGTTTTGTAATCAGTGCAGACAGTTAGGATTCTGGACTGCCTGCTGAGAGGGAAGCAACGGGCTTCAAGGACAGTTAGCACAGACCCACAAAGGGAGGAAAGCTGCGTGTGCTAAGGCAGAACATGGATCTTAAAGGAGCTTTACTATTTATTCCTGAAGATTTGGTGGTTCCTCGGCAGAGATTTGCTAAAGATGCTGGAATTTCTGTTCTGTCTCTACTCGGTGCTGTTATCAGTGTTAGTAAGGGTCTGTATTTCTGCCCTTGTAGCTAGGTGGGGCTGTGTGGTGGCTGCTGTTATCCTAGGAGGGTAAGTGGAGCCCATCTATGTCACTTTGGCAAGGTCATGCAATAGATAGAACATGATTCTACAGCAGGGCCCTCTCTTCTGCATGGTGATGAGCAGGGCTGGACATAGTGGCCCCTGCATGACCCTGTGGCTCCGAGACCAGAAAGAGCAAATACAGCTGCCCAGCCGTGGTAGACATGCTACAAGAGCAAGAAATAAAATGTTCTTATCATAACCTACTCTTTGTCATTATTTTAATTTTTATATTTTGAACTGAAGCATGATCAGTCTAGTACTAGTTTAAACAATCAAGAAACATTCATTAACAAGTACTAAGTTAAAATTTGAAAAACATCTGAATTTTGACTTGGGCCATTATCAGTTTAGTAGCAAAGATGCTTCTTCAGATTTTCTAATTTCGTAATTCACAAATTCTAGGTCCATTTTCTGAAATGGCCACAATCCATTTATTATATATGAGCTTGTATGTGTGTGTGTTACTGGAGACTGAACCCAGGATCTTCACTCAGAACTACATTTCTCAGCTTTTAAAGAACATTTAATTTTTAGATAGAGTCTTAACAAGTTGCTAAGTCACTCAGGCTCGAATTCACTGACCTTTATCCTTATTCACTGTGTTCATCAATAACCAAGCTCCTTTTCTTACTTATGGAAAGCAGTCCACTGAGAACTATGAAACATGAGTCCCTCAGATGAAAATGTATGAGGTCTTCCCAGGGCCACGTTCTGTAGCTGTGTTACATGTACGACCTGTGGCGTCTACTGATCACTTGTCTTCAAGCTATGCAGAGTCCCGCATGTGAGGACTGATATGTGTAGTGGTACCACAGATAGGCAAGGTCTAGCTCCCAGCACTGCTTGGAAGGACATGGACTTGACTAAGCTGGTCTGTAGCGTCATCCATTTCTTAGAGGTTTTTGCTTGGGAGTCTGTCCTTTAACAATGCATCCATCATGAATTGACCTTCTAAACCAGGGATACATTTTCTTGTTACTGTCAACTTTTAAAGTCATTTTCAAAGTTCATTTTTCAATGTATAAGAAACAGTCTACACATTTGCTAGCACATGATCATATTGGTTAGAAGAAAATTCCTGACTGGGTGCTAAACAGTCCAATTTTAGACATTTTCGATCTAAAAATAATGAACTTGACATGCTCATTAATGATTTTCATATATTGTTGGAGATGTTGATGTCTGGTTAGCTTTTGCTCCATGGCTAAGTGTTTCATATGTATGATGTTTTAAAGCTTTTCTGCCCAGCTCTGTGGTGCTATGAAGTAGGCAGGATGGTCCCAGTCTCAGCTTCCCAATTCATTTTTGTAATCAGTAAGAATTTACTGAGCCATCTACAAGGCAGAGACGAACCTTCTCAATGAAAGAGACCACCTTGTTCACCTTTCTTACTGCCCTATTCCTAATCCTATACATAACATAACAATCATGCATTATATGTGTTAATATTGCTATTGAAGGCACTATGACAGTGTACCCGGAGAAATGCAGTGAAGTCTTCACGTTTTATGAGCTAATAGTATGGGGTATTAGATAAAATAAATATGCAATTAACTACAGTTTTTGTTAGTGGAGAAAACAGTATTTACTGTGAAGTGTGAAGGAAAACAAATGTATGTTTAATGGGTTCCACAAATAATTACCTCAGGAATCTGGAGTTTCTGGGTCTTACTAGGTCCCCACTGATTAACAGTCTGATTGTGGGGAAGTTGTGAAGCTCTTGGGCTTTCTGAGATGGGTCTCTATTGCATGAAGAAAGTGACAAGATAATTTTAAATTATAGTTCTTAAATATATTCTTAAAAATATCAAACAATGCATATGGAGGAAAACTCCACAGTGCTTTAGCCAGATCATAGGTTTTGGTATGTTTGTTTACATTTTCATTCATCTAAAAGTATTTTCAAATTTCTCTTATGATTTTAATTTTTCTTTGACCTGTTACTGTCAGGAAATGTGCTGTTTAATTTCCATATATTTGTGAATTTTTCAGATTTCTATCAATTTTTAAGGTTTTTGCATTGTTATTGAGGAACCTACTTTATATTATTTAAATTCTTTTACATCTATGGAGACTTAATTTATGGACTAATATATGCTTCTCCCTGGAGAATATCCCATAAATACTTATGAAAACTATTTGTTCTGATGTTCACTAGAGTTTTTTACAGGTCTCTATTAGATCTAGCTAGTGTATACTCTCATTAAATGTGCTATTTTCTTGCTGATTTTTCTGTCTGATTGTTTTATCTATTATTAGAAGTTATACAGTGAAGTCTTCAACTATTATTGTTGTATTGTTTCTGTTTCTGATCTTATGTTGTCTCCTATATATTTGGGGCTGTGTTATTTGTATACATGTTTTAGTGATAGAATTGTCATCCCATCTTTATAAAATGTTCTTGTCTTATAATAATTTGTAATTTCAGTTAATAATATTAGCACCACCATTCCAGATCTCTTCTTTTTTGTGTGTGTGTGTGCAGGGTCTCACTATACAGCTCAGACTCATAGTAATTCTTCTGTTTTAATCCTCTTTAGTGCTGGGACCACAGGCATGCACCACCACAGCTACACTCCATCACTGGCTCCGTGTGCCTGGGGGGGGGGTGGCATGGCTTGTGGTGCCAGGGATCAAGCCCTGGCCCCTGAAATTTCCTAAGCAAGTGTGTAGTCAGCGAGCTATCTCACTGGCCCTTCTTCTAACTAATCTTAATTCATTTACTTTGAACCTTTTGTGTCTTTGAATCTAAACTATATCTGTAGTAGATATTACAAAGTTGCATCATGTTTTCACAAAAATTTAATCTGCTAATCATTTTGATGTTATTTCACTTATTTACATATTTAGTAAGGTAGGACTTATACCTGCCATTTGTATTACCTGGATTATACCTGCTAGTTGTTTTCTATGTGTTTTGTGCCTTCTTTTCCCTCTATTTCTCCTTTACTACCTTCTTTTTTAATAAATACTTTCAATATATTATTTTAATTATTTTCTTATTGGTCTTATTCTGCAGTATAATTAGCACCTTAATTTGAAGCTATGTCCTTTATATTAATTCCAATTTGACTTAACAGTGTACTGCAACCTCTTTGCTATAAAGTTCCTTAGTATAAAAATCATTGTCACTATATACCATGTACTCATCCACACAGATTCACGATTATGTTCTGTGCTTTTATCCTTTAAATCACATACAAGGCAGAAAATGTAAAACAAATTGATTAATTCTTCAGTTTTGTTTCAAATTTGGGACTACTGTAAATTCTGTAAAAGATGCTTTTGCTTAACTTGAAGTTCCTGATTGATATCTCTTTTTCTTTTAATGCTTAAATATGGGCATCTCACTATTTTCTGGTCTTCATAGTTTCTGATTTTTTAACAAAATGTTTTAATCTTATTACAGATTCCTTGAATTTAACCCTAACTTCTTTTACCATTTTTAATTTTTAGTTTGATTTATATATATGTATATGTGTATATATATACATATATATGAATCTCTTTAAATTTATTCTTTATGAAGTTTAATGAATGTCTTGAATGTATACACTTTACAGCTTTTAATCTTGGCTACTCAGAAAGTTGAAACAGGAGGACCTAGACTTTGTAGCCCACCTAGGCAATTTTGCGAGACCCTCATCTCAAGAAGAAAAAAAAATGTGTGAGGAGTCCATCCATTGTATCTTCTTGTTTCTTCCTCTCTTTTCCCCCTGGGACTGCTATTGTGCATGTGTTTTCATTGTTCTTCATTCTTCAAGCCTTTTAATCTTGGGTTAAATCATGACTCTTTTCCTTTAAACTTTCTGATTCTTCTGCTTGCTCAAATATACTGTTGAACCCCATTAGAGAAATTTTAAGTTTCTATAATTTCAATCTCCAGAATTTCTGCTTGGTTTCTTAAAAATATTTTCTAATTCTTCATTGATATTTTCTGCAGTAAGATATCATTCTCCTTTCTGTTAGTTCTTTAGCCATAGCTCCTTTTAGTTCTTTGAACATGCTTGAAATAGATGATTTAAAGTCTTTATTATTTTTCCCTAATGTATGGGCCATATTTGATGTTTGTGTATATTCTTAAGTTTTGTTGAAAATTAGATATCTTAAACAATGTAGGACAATCATTTAATACACACAATTCAATGCACTGCTACTTGTACTGATAGTTCTTTTTAAGTGACTTTTGTGAATTATTTCTGTGAATCTGTGAGATGGTTTATATCTAGATGTTCCCCCAGTGCTCCATGTACTCACAATGGGGCTGTGGGGAGGTGACTTCATCATGGAATGTGATGCCCAGTTGGGGGATTAGTCCACTAAGAGTTTATTATCAATGTGATATAGAAAAGTAGGCCACTGGGGATGTGGCCTGGAAGGTCTGTCACCCCAGCTCCCTTCTCCACTTTCATGCCTATTTGCCATGCCTGGAGCAACTCTTTCTATCATACGCTTCTCTGCTACATTGCTTGTCAGTGAAGCCAGATGCTCCTGTAATGAAATATTTAGAAACTGCGAGCCAAAATTAAATATCTCCACTTTGCATTATGGACTTCAGGTATTGGATCTCAGCAACAAGAAAACAACTGGGGCAGCCTGTATTCTCGGTCATGTCAAAGCTGTGGAAATCTCTGGTTAGCTCCCTGGTCAAATAATGATTTCTCAGAGGTTTCTTTAACCACAGGATACAGTTTTGGATCTTTTCAGATCTTTCCCGATCAAGTGACTTGTCAGTAGCCCTGCTATGCCTTGAATCTAGACCATGTACTCATAAGTGGGGATTCCTGGGGCTGGCTAGGTCTGCATGCATGATACTGGGATTAAGGTATGTGATAACTAAGTTTGTTTAGTGTTGTTCTAGATACGGGCAATGAAAGCCTCAGTCTGGGTGTGGGTGGCACCAATCAATAGGCTTGGATCCTGTATGAAACACAATGGAACAGAAAGAAAGCTGCTGCTTGTGGCTCCCTGCCTTTTGCCTACCATGCCATGGACTGTTTTTTTCTCTCTGATGTCCCTCTGCTATGTCACTCTGCCTTGGAACCATTTTACTGTGGAGTGAAACCTCTACAAACTAGGGGATGAAAGAAATCTTTCCTCTTTTACTTGCGGCTACTTTGTCTCAACAGCAAGAAAAGTAACTAAGAGGAGCCTATGCATAACTCACATGTAGAGTCACTGTAATAGCATAGTGTATATATCATAGCTTCTGTGTTTATCTATTCTTCTTTCCAAAACAGAGGAAACTGTGCATTTCAGTTTTTGGTACCCAAGCATTTTAAGATCCTTATCTACCTCTAGCTTGTTGCTAAGGAACAACTGACTGGAAGAGGAATTGGGTTGCTTTATCTCTCTTCTGTTAGATCATAGTGGAAAAGGTGAGGAGCTTATAAAGTAATGTCAATAAGAAATACCATAGAATTCCTAGATCACTCCTGTTTCTTCAACACTTCCCTTCTGTCACTATGTGAAGTAAGTTCTAGAAGAAATAGAATACACCACCTTTCAAGGCTGTCTGCTCTCCCACTTAGTCAATTATAGATAGTACATGCTCACCTTGTACTCAGTCAGTCTAAGTGAATGTGCGTATATTGTGAGACCATAGGACTCTTCACTCATGGGACATCACAAATGCTACATGTAACCAGGACAGCAAGGACCACTAAGGTTGTATGACTTACCTATCTCTAGAGTCATAATACACAATTTCACAGATAAACTACTAAGAACTTGAGTATGGAAATAGAAGAGCACTGAACCAACCATGAGGTCTTGTGTGACTACAGAAGTCTCATACCCATGAGGCTGCTGCTTTAAGGCCAATTTCCAGTGCTTACCTAAATATCACCTACTTAGCCAACCTATCTAATTTTCTTTAAATATTCTATCCACCCATCCTTTAAAAATATAACAAATAATATATATATAGTATACAGTTTCATAATAATTGCATATATTTATCTTGCACAAATAATTGTTTAAAATATATAGACATTATGAAATTGCTAAATTGAGCTAATTAACATATGCATTATGTCACACATACCATTATTTGTAGTGAGAACACAAAATCTACACTCAGCAATTTTCAAGCATACAATGTGTTGTTCTTAACTATCATTGTCATATTGTACTATGGTTTACTCCTCATACCTTTGACCAATATCTCCCAGTTCCTATTCTCTCCATTTGTTCTTGAAGTTTGAGTCATGGCCAGACTCAAACTTGAAGTTTAAATCATGGTCAATTCTGACTAGTCTTGTCTAGGATTCTCGGTCTTGCCTTGGAGATAGATCACTTACATTTGTTGATCACTTTATTGCTGTCACCACTGAGATGTGCCACTAAGAGGGACAACAAAGAGTCCATGAAGTGCTGTATGTGAAAGCATAAACAAAGGACAAGAGGCTGGAATAGAAATCTGAAGGAACTGTGTGTCTCCTGAGGCTTGGCTCCAGCCCAACCCTGTGATCCTCTACTTTCTGTTATGTAAGGAAAATAAATCACTGTTTTCTGAAGTTACTATTTTTCAGCTTTCTGGTACTTGCTGCGGAGTAAAATCATAACGTATACCGATTAACTCTGAGTTCCAGATTTGTCATGTGCTAAAGTCCTAAAGACACATGTATTTTTTTGTGCATTCTGATTTCTGAAATATGTTTATGTGCTAAAATCTTACAATGTTAATGGCTCTAGGTTTATAGGATGTTTCACAATCTGTTACAGCAATATCTCTTTGTTATTTTTTTCTAAATCTCAGTTTTTTTTTTTACCATAATTACTTGCACATGGATTTTAGAATGTGTTTGCTACATTTTATGAAAATAAGTAGAATTTTGATTAGTATCATGTTGAATTTATGAATTAATTTCAGAATAATTGAAATTTTAACATTTTAATGATTTCTATCTAGGAACATAATTCTCCATTTCTTCAATTCTTCCTTATATTCTTCAGTAGATTTTAGTTTTACTCAGAAAGGTCCTGCACAGTACTGTCTTTGGTTATTATTAGAGAGGAATTTTCCCCACTGCATTGTGAAATTTGTTTTTCCTAATTTATTTTTCCCTGTCCCCTGTCAATTTAGAGTTATTTTTTATTAATATCAATTTTGTACTCAGCCATCTCTTATTTTGCTGAGATGTTTTCTAGGATCCAACTCTAGCTGTAAAACTGCTAAACTTTGGATACTATAGAACTTTGTAATTGGAAGAAGTTATGACCCATTCATGTCAAAAGACAAACTTCATGGAAGAAGTAAGAGTTCGCTGTAACCATTATTGAAGGCTGCCTAGATCTTTTGATGGCAGTGGTCCCAAGTCTGTTTACTTTTGTTGACAGGGCTTTTAGCATCCCTTTAGGCCCCAGTGCATTTATTTATTATTTAATTTCTACCTCTACAGTCATTCTCAAAGGTGATATGACATGATAAGCAGAGGATCTCTACAAACAATTCCAAAAAACATCTCCGGCATTGCCTACAGATTTTTAGTGGTAATCAATAGCTCCTGTCATCTGCAAAGCCAAAAACCTAAGTCTTAAGTTTGTATTTGTTTCTGAGGGAGTATATTGAAGGCCCAACCAAAGTCTAAATTAAACATTTTAGAGTTTTTACTTGATAAATTAAAATTGAACTTCTGCAAACTAAGCAGTCATGCTATTTTCTCACTTCATAATCCTTACTCAAATGCCAAGCCCATAAGAAATATGCCTTATATTGATCATGTTAAGAAAGTAACACTCATCGTGTGTGCACGTGTGTGTGTGTGTGTGTGTGTGTGTGTGTGCGCGTATGGCCAGCTCAGTCCACACTGGGGGTAGGGGTGGCAAGGTATGTGGTGCCTGGAATCAAACCCCAGTCCCTGCACTTTGCTTAAGCTTGCCTAAGCCGGCACTTTAGACTGCTGCGCTATCTCTCAGTCCTATATTTTGATTTTGATCATGGGAATAAATATGGCATGATAGACCAAGGAAGGCTCAAATTTCCACAATAACCAGGAGAGTGAAAATCATGTATTTAATGCATTTGAAACATTTTAGGTCTTTTCATCATAAATGGGCAGTGAGAGAAGTAGGGGAAAGGAAAGCTCTCATTTTTCAGATATATAGTTCTCTGAAATTTTTCCTGAAAGTCTTCAGAAGTATCTCAGAGGAGGATTCGTGCTGGAATTCAGGGACTCTATCACTTATGTCTATGTCTCATCCATAACTCACACCATATTTTGTGATTCTAATTTCCACTTACAAAAAGTGTTGGGAGAATGAAGAAGGTGTTATTTTAAATAAACTGTGAACTGTAAAGTGCACCACAAATCAGAGTTGTAAATAATGTTGGCTGTTGTACCCTTTCACTCCTGCCTGCTGTAACATGCTTCAGGGTGTTCAACCCCCAAAATGTCCTCCACATATGAGAAAAATCTCACTTAACTATGTTTAAAATCTTACAAAATATATAATTAAAGTAAAACCCAGAACTTCATGATAAAATATGGATGAAAATGCACAAACAAGTCATAAAATATAAATGTAAAGTAGTTAGCATTATTTTGATGTTTGAACGAGTGACTTAGAAATCTAAAGAAAAGCAGCTGTAACAGTGTGATGGAATCAAATGCACTAAGCCACCCTGACAGACTTCACCAGGATTGGATAATGCATTTTTCTTTTTTTGGCCATTAGACAGTGTCTCTTGATTGTGTGGGGGAGGAGCTGGTGGGCAGAGTAGCGGCAGCGGCAGCAGCAGCAGCAGCAGTGTGTTATCTTCACTGCATAATTTTCCTATTGCTGCTCTAACAAGTTTGCCAAGCTTTGGTGGGTTTAAAGAACACAGATTTGCTATTTCATAGTTCTGGAGGTCAGCAGTAGAACATGGTGGAGCCCAGCGTGCTCCTTCTGGAAGCTCTAGGGAAAATCTGTCCTCGGCTCTTTCACAATGCAGGTAGAGGTTGCCTGCTGTCCTTGTCTCAGAACTCCTTCCTCCCACTACTTCAAACTATAGCTCCAAGGTTGCATCTCCTTCTCTGACCTTTCTGCTTTGCTCTTAGAAGGATCCCTGTAAGTGCATTGAGCGTGCCTGTGAAATTCAATACACTGTCTCGTACCTCAAGATCCTTATCCACATCTCAAAGCCTCTGCCAAGCAGAGTAACACTCTCTTAGCTTCTGGTGACTGTGAGCATCTCTGAGGTAGGGCCATTACTCAGCCTCTTCACAGTTATCAACAAAAGTTACCACTTACTGAGCATTTTTCATATGTCAAGTGCTGTTCAGAGCTCCTTGTACACATTAAATCACAGAAGCATTATGAGGAAGACATTATCAGTTATCCCTGTTAAGGCCGTAGCATTAATAGATGGAAAAATTAAGTGATTTTTCTCAAGGTTACAGAGTTATGATCAGCTGGATTAATGCTATAGTATAAAACCTTCTGCAGTGTGCTCTGAAGATGGGGCTGGAGTGGTTCACTAGACTTAGAAGAAGCTAAACTATGATTTTATAACAATGGTAGAAGAGGCAGTAGCTCATGATTTTATAGTGGCTTATAATTTATCTATCAAGCATATGTCCAGCAATTTTCCATGAAACTTTCCCATACATCTGCAGCATGAATTAATTTTCCTTCCACTAAATCCTCTTCTTTATTGATTTACTTATACAGTAAATATTCATATTATTCCTTTCACTAGAATTTACATAGCTGACTATTTGTTCTTTATTATGAGCACTTTAAGGAAAGGTGAAAATAAGCTATATACACATATGGATTATGGAGAATTGAATATTGAACATATTCAAGCATATTCAGTAATGGTTTGGTAAACTGAATAGTAAACTGAGGTACAGTATTATTTTGGGGTTTTTTGTTTGTTTGTTTATTTATTTATTTTTATGGCCGGCTCAGCCTGCCCTGAGGGCAGGGTTGGCACAGCATGTGGTGCTGGGGATCGAACTGCAATCCCTGAAGCCACCTAAGCTTTCCTAAGCAGGTGCTTTAGACCACTGAGCCATCCTGCTGGGCCCAACAGTATTATTTTGGGAGAACTATAGAACTTTAAAAAAAAAAAAAAAAGCTAAAGTGGTATATTACTTTTTTGGTGATTCCTAATGAAACATGTCTTTGGTATTCACGTTCTTGGGTAGTCCTCTCTTAATTTGGCTTTGGGATGAGCCTATAACCATTTTTGACCAATCAAATATGAAGAAAGGGGTGTTATAATGATGCTGTGGCCAGCACTTCCTTAGTCTAGAAATTTCCAGTTTCTGCATCTTGGAACTCTCCCTCTTGGCATGCCTGTGGAATCCAATTTCCATCCAATTTCCATGCTGTGAGGCAGCCCGACAAGCTATGTGGTGAAGTCCATATGGAAGAGGACTGACGCTCCACCAGCCACGCTGAGCTCCAGCAGAGCCTGCAGACATCCACGACCACCTGAATGGAAGAATTGCCCATACCATCTGCAGGACTGTGAGAGAGATGAATCATTGTTTGAGCATGTAGGTTTGGGGTGTTTATTATCCAGCAGTAAATCACTAGAATGCCCAGGCACTCTTGCTGCTGCTACATATGGATGCTGTGTTCTCTCTCTCTTTCTCTTTTTTTTTCCTTCTGAAGTTCTGCCAGTCAAATCATAAATTCTGAGTCAAAATGTTAGAGACTCTGCTACTTAAAAGTCATGAAGTGGTTCCTATAAGTTGGAACGGTTTTCTTGTAGCTAGAGACTGAGGAGTAAATGTTGATCATGACTCGCAGAGGTCGAGAATAAGAACAGTGAGATAGTCAAGGGATTGCTGGGCTTTGCACGGATTTGAATCCCCCAGAACCTGAGCCTGAACCCATCCTCTCTCTTCTGATGAGTTAGTAACTGACACCTTTTTCTTTCTCTTTTTCTGACGGTGCCACCTTCTGACTAGTGATTTTATTTCTTCTGGAGAAAAATAGGGAGGTGCATGGTCTGTTGACCTACTTATTCAGCTATAATTTCAGTCCTTGAGCCAGGAACATTTTCTTATAAAGAGATAGGGCACTCCATTAGGTACTGCCAGGCTTGCCACTTGTACCAGGTCAGTGTCAGGGTGCACTCCTTTTTCTGCTAAAGCACATGCTTCAGTGTTTCAGACATATATCTAGGATCTGAATTTCATACCTTAAAGGGAAGTGGGGTCTTTCTACTGAGAGTGGGGTGCATGCAGCCCCCCTTCCTTCCTGCACTATTCAGTAGCCGCCCAACTCTCTACAAGAAGATGTAGATGAGCACACACTCTTCTTTCTTGCTGAAAATGAATACTGAGACTGTGGTGTGCTTTGCTTCTTCTTGGTGGTCTCACATCACACACTAGCTTGCTCCATGCTGACACCTCTCTGCCTTTGGCCTTAGCTTTCCATCTGTTATGTCATGTGCTGTGGCCCAGCCTCTTGCTGTGCAGTCCTTCAGCTTTTCTCTTGACTGCCTGCCTTTGATTCAAGATATTTTCAGGCTCTACTTTTCCACTGTGAGAAAAAAAAAAAAAAAAAAAAAAAAAAAAAAAAAAAAAAAAAAAAAAAAAAAAAAAAAAAAAAAAAAAAAAAAAAAAAAAAAAAAAAACCAAGAATACAGATCAAAGCAGATTGGTCCCTGAAATCCAGTGACCCTGGCATCTAAAGAGATGGTCTCAGAGGCTCATCTACTTGAACCTGGGAGGTGCTCACAGGCGATGCCTTGGTGTTGGTTTACAAGGTGCTGACAACATCAGGGAGAATCCCTAGGACGTGTGCCCTGAAGCATGTGGTACAGGAATGTGTCTCGCATAAAGAAAGCATCCTTCTCACTGCATGGTCATCCTCACTCCACACACTCACTTCTAAGACCCTACACATAAAGACAAAGGAATTGATTTATATACATTGACCCACATTAGCTTCTTATGCATGTGTTTTTGTTTGGAGAGCAAGTGAAATAAGTGACGATGGATGTGACCTGAGATTTGTCCAAGGGATGAAAAGGAGGGCCAGTAGCAGTAGGGACAAAGGCAGAAGACGGCTGGAAGCCTACTCTCCTCCTCTCCTAGTCCCTTTATGTGCCACCTGCTGGTATAAACTCCATTTTACACTGCTGGGATAAAAGAGGAAGTAGGATTGAGTTGGGAGAAAGCAATTGTCTACAGTAACAGTGAGGTAAGAGAAAGACAGGATGTGAAGACAGCTGAAACCACTCTTCCGGGATAGAATGAAATCTTTATCAGATATGGTGAATCTTGTGTTTTTATAGGAAGAAGTAGTATAATTGGTAAAGCATGTGTAGAGAGCTTAAAAACAGATTAGTAGGATGGTTCATTTATTTAACAATTATTTTTAGTGATTATTGTCTGCCAAGTCCTGTTCCAAGGACTTAATAAATACTAATTCATTGGATTCTCATAAAAATTCTGTGCAATAGAACTCAGAATGCCATGTTTTTTAAATCTCCACTTTGCAAATAAGGAAGTGGAGAATTAATAGCCTTGTACAAGATAGGGTTGCCAGATTTAGCAAGTACATGTTCCTGATGCTCAGAAAATATTTTTAACAAAATAAATGCTGTATGTAATACCAGGAATATTCTTAAACAAAAAATTGTTCATTTATTGAAGTTGAAGTATTAAAACTGGGTATGGGCATTTTATCTGGCAATCTAAGGTCAATGAGTAGATTAGTATCAAGTGATGGATTGGGATTTGAACCCAGAGTGTATGATGTCCTAGTCTGGATTTTTAAGTACTTTGTGATTCTGCCTTTTCACTAAAGACTGAAAAATGCAAATGCAGAGAATTGGCTAAATTAAACACTAATAAGTCACCTGTTATCTGGATCTTTGAGGAAGAACACAAGGGATTTTTCATCCTGTGATCTAAGAAGTCCTGGATCAAAGACAGATTTGAGAAGCATTCAGTTCCCCAAGACCAGGCCCTAAAAGCCCGGTGGCTGAGCTCTCTAAAGGTATTTCTCAGGACTGAGGGCATCAAATCCCGATGCTGGGACCCCGTGAGGGTCTGGAATATGGACCTGGTGGGAGGAACTGGAAAAGGACTGGCAGCACAGGTAACAGCTGGCAAATCTGGACACTGCATGCCACCCTTCAGACCCTCACCCAGGCGTGCCACATCCCCAGGATGGCATCTTCTGCAGAGCACACACCTCCCAACAGGCTGTGAGGGCTGCAGATAAAGAGCTTAGAAAGGTCTACTATGACCGCATCATAATGTTTGTATTCTTTTTAAACTTTATTTATTTACTTATGTATCTTATGGCTGGCTCAGCCTGCCCTGGGTACGGGGCTGGCACAGCATGTAGTGCCAGGCATCGAACCATGGTCCCTGCAGTTGCCTAAGCTTGCCTAAGCAAGCATTTTAGACAGCTGATCTGTCTTGCTGGCACCTCTATTTGTTTTTGTCTCTTTAAAAAAAATGTATTTAGTACAGGGTTTACTGAGTCTCACTACACAGATTGGACTTGTAGTGATCCTTCCTGTTTGTCAGCCTCCCAAGCACTGGGGTTATAGGTGTGTGCCATATGCCCAGTCTTAATTACCTTCTGAACACACCCCTAGTGGTGGGGCCAGCAGGGCAGGCCAGGGATCAAACTTCCGGCTTCTGTAACTGCCTAAGCAGTAATTTTTCTATTAAAATCACAGAATTCAGGAATGACTTGAGAATGACAGAAGGAGAACTAATTTCTATTTTTCACTGTGTGGAAATTCAATTCAATCTTGCTAAAAAGCAATACATTTAATGAACAGTTTTGTGTGCCTGCCACTATATAACATAGCTTCTCAACTAAGTCTCATAATATCCCTCTGATCATACTGACCAGGTTATAGTGCTGGTCAGTGCCTGCAGTTGTAAACACTGAGCTTTTCAATATAAACTTTAGGGTCTCACTGACCCCTTTTATATCACTTCTCTAAATTCAAAGTTCAATTTTAAATCTGAGGCAAATTTAGCAATTTTAGATCCTAGGACTTGGTATTATAGCTCAAAAGCCATAGGTGTAGGAAATTGCTCCTTGGATTCTACAGAGGAACATCATCCTCAAAATCAAATTCTACTGGCTTAAAGGAATTATATCTTGAAGAGATATTGATATAATTTGCATATGAAATAGTCTCCAAAGTTTTACATGCTTGGTTTCCAATACAGTCCTGGGCCTTTGGAAGGTGACTGAATTATAGTGTTCTAACTGTGTCCGTGGATTAGTCTGCTGATGGGTTTGCCACATCACTGGCAGCTGATGAAATTTAGGAGGCAGCATCTCACTGAAAGGAAGGAGTCATCACGGGGCATGCTCTTGTGGATCAACTTGTCCCTGGCCCCTTCCTCCTTCATTCTTACGTTCCCATTCTCTCAGCACCCCCATCCCCTTCCCCATCTACTTCCTGACTGCCATGAGGTGTTTTCCATGGCAATGGAAAAACCTCATGTTTTTTTTTTCTGCTACCCCTCACCACCATGACATTTCTGTCTTGCTATGAGCCTATAAGCAATGTAGATCTCTGACTGTGGGTTAAGACCTCTGATTGATGCACCAAAATAAACCCCTTTTTTTTTCAAGTTGGCTTTTTGCTCCCTATGTGTTTTGTCACAGTACAGAAATGCAACACATCTGTTAGTTTTTCTGGATTAAATGCCCACCTGTTTAAAATCTCCAGTTTAAAAATACACACATTAATTCTGGTATGGACAGGGTAGAGCGTTAGCTGGGTGGGCCTCTCTCCACAGCAGCGACTCTGGTGAATGCAGCCCTGGTCTTGGTCATGCATGGGCTGCATTGAGATTTCTCTGCTGAAGTAATGGTTAAATGGCCGTTTCTTTGACAGTCAGAGACCCTGTGGATCCCACAAAGGGCCCCACAGGGACCAGAAATTCATCGTACTCAAAAGATTCAAAGATGTTTACAACATGAATCAGCAATTAATAGCGATTTTTTTCTCGCTAAAAGTCACATCTTTCATAGAAGCAATGCTAATTATGCTTTTTGGTTTTATTTTTCCAAGACAAATGACAAGAAAAAATGTCTAACCAAGGGACTGGTTGACAGAGTGAAAAAATATGAGACAACTAAAGCAGAGAACAAAAAATAATGAGAAAAATGATTAAAAGTACTGAATCGTGTGGCTTGTTCCACTGGTAATGAGCCTGAACTAAATGAAGAAGTTGTATGTATTTATAGAACCCACAGGAGATATATAGGAAGCAGTTTCCTCTCTACCTCTAGCTGTTTTCAACCTGGGTGGCTGGTGGAAGCAATAGGAGAGAGCTGTTTGGAGGGTGCCACAGTAATGAACCCCAAAGAGGAACTGATCCAATGGCCAATCATTTTCTTGTTAGGACTGTATTCTGCTCAGACCTCCCTGGGACTCCATGCCCACTCAGGACCCATCTTTCCGTCTGGCATTGCTTTCCCTGCCCACTCCCACCAGGACTGTTCGACACGACTCTTCTATTCATCCACTCAGCCTGTCTTTCCTTTTCTATTGGTTTCTTGGACTGCACAGTGCATTACACTCAAGCAAAGTAGCTGCAGAGCAACAGGAATTTTGTCACTTTTCTGGAGGTCAGAAGTCTGAAACTGAGCTATTCACAGGACCTCAGGGAGCACTTTCTTTTGCTTCTTCCAGATTTTGGCCCCTCATATCTCTTGGTTTGTGGTTGCAGAGCTACTGTACCTGTTGCTATCTCCAAAGTATAGTGTTTCCTACTCTTTCCCTTTCTCTTCCTATGCTTCTATTTTTCTCTTACAAGAGCACTTGTCATTGGATTTAGGGCTCAACCAGGCAACTAAGGATGTTCTCACATCAACATTTTAATTAAATTACATTTACAAAAACCTCTTTCTGAACAATATCATACTCACAGGTCCTAAGTGGTCACATTTTTGGAGGGAGCCATTAAGAAATCCACCATCTCTTTTAAGTACAAAGAACCCTTGTTCCCTAGGTAAAAGACTAAGCAGCCCAAGAGGAATCTACTTTGAATTATGAAACATTTAAACTCTTTTATACCACTCTAATTATCTACAAGTCAAAGCGATTCAAGATGATTATTCCTTGTAAACTCAAAATTACCTGAAGAAGCCTAGTTCCCTTGGCATGTGGGATCCAGGTATTCAATAGTCAAATGTCCATAGTCCTGCCTTCATCATTTCACTACTTAGATCCACTGAGATTCTCAACCATATGCTGACCATGTGGCTCACTTGACACAGACCTGATGTGAATCTGCTGTGTCAAGGCTCTTCCTGGCGGGCACCCGCGGACTCTGCAAATCCTACTTCCAATAATACCATTGGCCAGAACACGTTCCCTTTTGTAAGGAGCATTTGTGGAACAATTGACAGAAAGTTTTGCTCAGTGAGGGTTAAGGAGAGGGAAGCCTTCACCTGAGCTTGCAAATCTGGAGGCTGTTGTGGGGTTGTGAAGATCTGAAGGACAGAGTTGGTAAACACGATGTGTCATCACGTGGCTTAAGAAAATATTGCTGTTCTACTCAGCATAACGAAGAATGAGCATTTGCAAATAGCTTGAGGCCTCAGCTTCTCAATCTAAAATGGTGTAATGGCAATTAGATCCTGAAGTTTGAGCTTTCAATTTTATCTTATTATCTGGTTTGTTGAACTCTGGTTTCTATAGGTTTACAGGCAAAATACTCCTTAGAGTGATTTGATGAATATTTAGTGGAATTTTTGGGGGCCCTCTCCCCAAGAAAATGAGATTCTGACTCTCAGAGAGAATGTTTAAAGGACTAGGTCTTTATCTTCACCTCCAAGTCCACTTCAGTACCCAGAGTACAGGGAGCTGGTGAAACAATTCAAGGTAGATATTCCTTTCCTTGCTACCCATGCATTGCCCAAAGGGGGTAAAGTGGTATGATTGCTATGGAAAACAGTGTGGTAGTTTCTTAAAAGTTTAAATATATATCTCTCCTGGGACACAGCAGTTTCAGGAAAGTGCATATTTATGACAACATTTGTGTAGCACAGCTATTCATAATGGCTTCACACTGGAAAAATCCAAAACATTCATAAGCAAGAAAATTAATAAACATTTTTGATATTCCAGTAAGAGAATATTAACCTGCAATTTTGTAGAGAATTGTGATTCAATCTCTCCATTCAACCCTGCGTCCCCTGGATCCTATCTCTGAGATACACCTGTGTCCTCCAGCTGGCTGGCATCATTCCTGCCTAGCCTTCCAGAGTCTTCTTTTGATGTGACAAACGCAGCAGTCTTCATCCCATGTCTCCTTATCTGCTCTTCCTTCCTCAAATTCATTCTCCGCACAGGTGCCGCAATTATCCCCTAAAAACCCTGTGAGTCTTATCTGAGCACTTACTTATTACAACCTTTTGCTGGCTGGGCGTGTCCTTTGGGATAAAGCTTCAGTCCCTCTAGTTGTCAAAGCCCTGTACAATTGTTCCTTCTTGTGGTTCCAGCTGTGGCAGCCTCCTTGTTTATGGTGCCAGACATTGAGGGCTTCTCCTAGTTTCAGTGGGCCCAATGCCTCCAGGCTCTGAGGCCTTGCTGAGGTTGCTTTCCTTGTGATCCATCAGTCTGCATCTGCTCTTGCCAGGTTCCATGCAGGTCTGCTCCTCATGAGGGAACACTGTGGAAGGCTGGCATGACCTCGCCTGAGGTGCTCTCCGATTTCCTTTCAAAGCACCATCACAATGAGAGTGAGGCAGTTTGCAGAGTGATTATTTGCTTATTCTTTTGGTTTTGTTTCTCTGTTGCTGCTGTCACATATCACCACAGATTTAGTGGCTTAAAACAATGGAAATGTATTACCTTACAGATCTGGAATGGGTTTCAGTGGGGCAAAGTTGAGGTATCTGCAAGGCTGCTCCCTATGGAAGCTTTGAGAGATCCATTTTCTTGTGTTGTCTTTTTCTTTTTTCTAAATTAGTACACCTTTACAGCATATAATGAGCACATTCATCACAGGGACTTGGTATTGGTATGTGTCATAGCTTCAATTGTCTTGCCTTTTCTGACTCATAAGGAAAAGAAAATTAAAAGTGTACGTAAAACTCTGCCAACCAGCAAGCCTGAGAACAGGACATTCTTCCTTCATATAACCCATGCTTGTTTAACTGATGGCCTTGCAGTGCAATTTAAAGATGTTTAAACTCCTTGGCAACCCATGCTGTGAAAAACTTGCCTCTGGAATCTTCTTCTTGCTCCTGCCATAAAATCCCTATACCCTGCCAGGCAGGGCTCTGACTCTTAGGGAGCGATTCCATTCAGGCCCATTGATGTGATAAACTGCTGCCTGAACCTTCTCTGAGCCATTTCTTCCCATGTGGTCTGTAACAGTGCAGCCTCTACTTTGCCTGACTTATGCCTCCTTCCTCCTTCTTCAAAGCTAGCAGTCTAACATACATTCCTCCAACCTGACCTGTGTAGTGACATCTGCAATCCCTGACTCTGACCCTATTCTTTCCCTCCTTCCCTCCTTTCCTCCTTCCCTGCCCTCCCTCTTTCCTTCCTCATTCAATGACCTACCTGAGATTACACTGGACTACTCCAAATAATCTAAAATAATCTCTCCATCATCACATCTACAAAGTCCCTTTCACTGTGTAAGGTTATGTATTTACAGGTTCTGAAGATTAGGGAATGGACATATTGGAATGACCATACTGAGGCCCACCACATTTGTCTTTTCTCCTAGTCTTCAGCTCTATGACAGACAGAAACCATGTCTGTCTTGTCCACTACTGAGTCCCAACTGCCTAGCAGAAACTTTACGCACAATAGGTGATAAGTAATTCATTTGCTAAATAAAGGGCATTGAGACCACCACCTGAACACAAATGGCTAAGATGTTATACCTGCTTTTCTGTTTCATTTCCAAGTTTAAGACTGGATCATCTTTTATAGCTCTGTAGCCATTAAAGGAAAGTGGGCTTGTTGTAGTTGGACTTCCAAGTCTCAAATAAAAATAATTTTTTTAAAGAAAACCTGACAATGGACTCAGTAATTTTCCAGTTCTATTCTTTGAGTTTCCCTGAATTAAATTGCCTTGGCCTAACCATCCAATACCTAGGAGCAGACTGTTGAACTCCTAAGTAGAAGTGTTTCACCTGTCTCACAAACTTCAGAATTCAGAGGACTAGCATGCCTTCTCCAGCTCAGCAGACAGCTGGAGATGTCTGCCCCTCTGTATTTCTAAAGCCAAATTTCTTCAAGTTGTTTCCCTGCTTCAGTGTCATGATTTCATTGGCAGTGCCACAAAGGAGAACCTGATATCAGTGTTTTGAGAGGTAAACAATAAAAATTCAAATAATTGCAACCCAATTATGTTAATACTGTTTCATCCTCTTCATATTAAAACCCCACATTATAAGAGGGGAAGGAATGAAGGAAGTAATGTTTGTGCATTTAAGACACAATACACTTGCACATTAAAAACATTACGAACTGGAACCTAGATAGGTGAAATGTACATGAAATGAATTACAAACCTAGATAGGTGAAATTAATGAATTCTTCCAACTGACTAAAATAGAAATAGAGTAAAAGGAAGCCAGTCCAATGAATTGTTTTGATACCATTTAGTTGAGAAATGAAAGGTTCTATAGTTTTCTTTTTGAGACAGGAGTTTTGCTATGTAGTTCAGGCTGGTCTTGAACTCCCTATTGAGGCCATGCTGGACTTAAGCTCATGGCAATCCTGCTGGCTCATCCTCCTGAGTACTGAGATTACAAGTGTGTACCATCACACTGGGCTGTGTATCTGTTTTGTTTTTAAAAGAACTGACAGCTGTTTTGGTACTATGTAGACAGAATCTAAATGTGGACACATAACCCATCTGGAAAATAAAATTAACCATACAGATTTAGAGTACAGTTAGCCTAACTCTCCCCAGGAATGTCATGTCTTAGCAAGTTCATTTTGAAGTCTTAGCTTGGCTTGCTTCTTTAGGACCTTTGGATGAAAAAAACAAAACCAAAACATGGAGCAACCTTGAAGCCACTGATTCCACCCAGTCTGGCCTGGATTTACAGCCTGATGCCTGGACACAGGAGCTT
Source organism: Myocastor coypus (assembly GCA_004027025.1). Taxonomy (NCBI): domain Eukaryota; kingdom Metazoa; phylum Chordata; class Mammalia; order Rodentia; family Myocastoridae; genus Myocastor; species Myocastor coypus. The sequence continues at coordinate 42,746 of PVJA010006309.1, forward strand.
GTGAAGCATTATTCATTTCCCACACATTGGGATTAGGCTCAACAATGTGCCCTTCTGTTTAGCTAGGAGCAAAGCTCTCCTCCACCACAATGCATGCGCCTGATCAGCTAATTACTCGTCTGTGCACATCTGCATACACAGAGCGAACACTCACAACCTCATATGCCAGCTAACACCCATGATGCTCCGCCCAGCTGGGTAGGGAAGGAGACTGCTCAGTGCTCACCCTGTCTCAGCTGCTGACCCTGTAGTCTAGTGCAGTTACCTGGACAAGGGTTGAGTGTACCTGAAACCTTCATAGAGATAACTTGTGCTTGTTATTTTCGTCCATGAAGAACTATTTTCTAATTAATTTTAGGTGGGCATGAATGTATCCAGGTATCATGAAAAAAGTTCACTGATGTGAAGTCATCTCAAGCTAAGGAAAAAGCAAGCCAAAGAAAACTATGTCAAGAATGTCACATAGAACAAGACCCCTGTTTTGAACATGCAGACCCATATACCTGAATTTTTTCAAGGAAAGAAAATCAGCTCCATTTGTAGCATTAAATATACATCATTTCTTTTCTCTCTCTCTCTTTTAAAATGTATTTAGTACAGGGTCTATAGGGTCTCACTATGTAGGTCAGACTTGTAGTGATACTCCTTATTTTCAGCCACCAGAACCATGGGATTATAGGCATGTGTCACCATGCCTAGTCTCAATCACCACCTAAGCACGCTCCAGGGGTGGGGCCCATACTGCATGTGGTGCCAGGGATCCAACTCCAGGTCCTGAGCTTTGCTTAAGCAGGTGCTTTAGTCCACTAAGCTATCTGGCTGGCCCTATACATCATTTCTGAATTCAAATTTCAGAAAGTCATCATTCTCCTTTCAGTCTTTATGTAATTTGGGTACCTCTGCAAGTGAAATGAAGGTTGGGATATTTTCCTGACTCACAGGAAGGCAATGTTTACCCAAGAATCTACCTAAGGGCTCACCTTCCCTTGAGCCCATTGACTCCACTGACAGCAGCCAAGAGAGAGCAACCCATCCTAAGTTCAGTCCTTTACACCAGCAAGTTCAGATGTTCACTGCCACCCAAGGAAGCTATAGATGGAAAGTTTACTGCTCACAAAGGGGTCTTCATAGTCAGTGCCTGTATTAGTTTGTGATTGCTGCTGTAACAAATTATTGCAAATCTATTGGCTTAAAAAATACAAGCTAGGGGCCCGGCAGGATTGCTCAGTGTCTAAAGCGCCTGTTTAGGAAAGCTTAGGTGGCTGCAGGGACCGCAGTTTCATCCCCGGCACTACATGCTACGCTAGCCCTGCCCTCAGGGCAGGCTAAGCTGGCCATAAAAATAAATAAGTAAACAAACAAACAAACAAAAGTTCTGAAACAAGAAAAAAATAAAACAAAAATAAAAAAAATCTTTAAAAAACACAAGCTAACAAAACAAAAACAAATAAGCAAACAAACACAAAGCTTATGCCCTTATAACTCTGAAGTCTAAAATGGGTCCTGCTGTGCTTAGTCAAGATTTCAGCCAATTTATGTTTGTTTTGGAAGCTGGAGAGAGAAAGTCTGTTCTTTTGCTTAATGCAGCTTCCAGAGACAAGCTCTCTTTGCCTTTTCTAGCCCTCAGTCCTTAGCATATGAGCCCCTGCTGGCCTGCAGTCCCATCATATTATTGTCATTATAATTTTCAAAGGAACTTTTAATTGTGTAAAGAAATGGCAAGTTTACATTGTCACATTTTTGCATTGTTACCACATCTCTTATACCCTTGCCTCTTTCTCTTTTAAGGACCACGTGGTTACTCTGCATCCACGCAAATAACCCAAGATAACCTCTGCATTTCAAGAGCTACACAGTACTTAATCCTTTCTTCACAATTCCTTCTGCCATATAAGATAATATTATCACAGTTTTCATAATTAGTAGTCAGACATCTTTGAGGAGTACATTCTTTTGCCTAACCAAATACAGTTTTTCATTTTGAAATTAGAAGCTACTGGCCAGTTCTTTCTTTCACCACTTAACTCTGAACCCACCGCCTGCCTCTTCTCTTACTCCAAAGTATTTTTGCAGATGTCTTATTTTTATAAGATTAAGAGCCCCTTGGAAATATAGATATTGTGTTTTAGCTGTTAGTACTGAAATAACTGAATAAAGCTGGAAAAAATGCATGAGGTAATGATTGTCAGGACTTCAAGCAACGCAAAATGGTGATGTTTTCTGGTTCACAGTAAGGCAGTGAACAGGAAAAGGGGGGGTGCTAGGATTGCCCTGCTTTGCTGTCTGGAGAGCATCCCCAGCCAACATGCAGAACAAGCATCCTTAGGCAAAGTTGTGGTTAATGGAGGATCGGACTATTTGTAGCTAGAGTTTTTAGGTGAGCGAATCAGAGAGGAGAGAACAAAACCCTACTGAGGTCCTACTTCACGTTTCAGCTCCTTGGTCTTCATGTGAATGTTGATGGGTACATGTTTGTAAAGATACTCCGCAGGAATAAAGAAAGAACTACCTGAAAAAATTGGAGGAATGATACTAGGAGCTTAACAAAGCCAAGAAATGTTCCTATTCCTACCACCCAGAATGAAAAACCTCAGAACTCATGAAGAACTGGGTAGAATATTTAGAAAGATTTAGCTTGAGTAAACAGAGCTACTGTTATAATGCAGACTGTTTTAATCCCATGTAGCAGAGCTCAAAAGCAAGTTCTCAAAGGATCAAGCTTCCAGTAACTCAAGTGCATCCCACAATGAAGTGCAAGAATATTTATAGGAATATAAATATATTCAGCACCCCAAAGATGAAATTCACAGTGTGTGACATTCCTTCAGAAATTAACAGAATTAATACTCAGAAGCAGGACAAAAAGTGTGATTATAATGAGGACAGAAGTCAGCCAACTGAAACTGATTACAGAAATGATAAAGCCAGTAAACAAGACATTGGAAGAGTTTGTTATGATAGCATTCCCTAAATAGAAGCAAGAGGAAAGATGGCCTATGACGGCTAGAGTTGTGAAAGACAAAAAGACTTGAATGGATCTTCTAGCGATGAAAGCTACAATATGAAAGGAAAAATACAGCAGATTAAACATTACATAAAACAAGATTTATAAACTTGAACAGATAGCAATAGAAACTGTCCAAAATAAAACCCAGAGAGAACACTTGTAAAAAATGGAAAAATAAACTAAGCAGAGCATGAACAAGCTGAGGGACAACTTTCAACATAAATATACATGTAATTGGAGTTCCCAAAGGATGACAGAGATTGTTGCCAGTTTTGAATAATTTTTGAGTAAAGTGGCAATGAATATTCATTTATTTATGTGAGTATATGTTTTCAATACTCATGTGAGAAATTATTGGATCCTGCGGATCATATATTTTTGACTTTTTAAAAGATATTGTCAAACTTTTCCAAAAGTGACTTTACCATTTTTTACATCTCCCTGAAAAACTAAAATTCCATCTTCTCATCCACTGACCCAACAGTTTGTGTCATTACTTTTTAATTTTAGCTGTTCTAGCGAATGTATAGTAATAACTTTGGTTTTCTTCTGCTTCCTGTTGAATAATATTATTAAACATCCTTTCATAGGCTTTCTGTCCATTTACAAATATATACCTTTATGAATACCTACTGAAATCTGTTGCTCATATTTTAGTAGGTTATCTTCTATATTGCTCAGGTTTCTTGTGGCTGAGACTCAATCCCTGACATGTACAACTGAACAGAGAAGACATTTAATTTGGTTCATCATCTGAAGGAGCTCCGCCCTTCTTTGGCTGACACTGAGGCAGACATGGCATGGCATGGTAGTGCAGTGCTCCACCATGCAACAGTGAAGGCCCCTGCACAGGGTCAAAGACCAAGTGAGAACGGCCTGCCCAGATACCTGGGCACATGCTTGGCCAATCTGCTAGGTATTTCTTAATCCATGGGGGATGACAACTCAAGACTAGAAGTCTTCTTATTAAAAAGTCATAGAAAATCTCAAGATGATTCTAACATAATTATTGCAAATATTTTCTCTTTTTCTGTGGCTTTTATCATTTATGTAATGGTGATGTTCAATTATTTTGTTGAAATAATTGGTAGATAATGAACTTTGCATGCTTAAAATATAAATTTTGATCAGTTTTAACATACATACTATGAAACAATCCAATCAAATTAGGGAGCATACTCACCACTAATGCTCTTCTGCTTTGCTACTCAGGCAACAATAAATCTGCCCCCACACCACCATAGGCTGCTTTGCATATTTTATGCATATGGCAATTAAAAACATCCTTTTGCTTATCTTCTTTCACCAGCATAATGACTTTAGATGCATCCATACTGTTTGTGTAGCAGTCCTCTTTTTATTACTAAATAGTCGTCCATTGCACATTCATCTGTTGGTATTTGTGTGATTTCTAAGTGTAGGCCACTAAAAATAAGGCTGTTATGAATATATTTTTTTTGTCTTTTTGAGACAGGGTCTTGCTATGCAGTTGAGGCTGGTCCTGAGCTCACTTTTGTAGCCCAGGCTGGTCTCGAACTCACACCAATCCTCCTGCCTCAGCCTCCCGAGTGCTGGGATTACAGGCATGCGCCACCACGCCCAGCCTGTTATGAATATTTGAATATATGATTTTATTTCTCCTTGGTCTAAAATCAATGACCTTGACGACTATATCAAGATGCAATAAAAGAAGAGCAAATGAATTATAAAGTAAAAATCTGGCAGACTCAACAAACAATGAAGATATTAGAAAATATATAATAGGTTCTCCATATCCATGGTTTCTGTATGTTTTCACAAATCCAGTTAAATTTGGAAGAGAAATATTTACGTAAAAAAAGAATTGCATTGGTTCTGATCATGTAAGAACTTGTCCTACTTGTCCTTATTTCCTAAATAGTAGAATATAACATTTTTATGAAGTATTTACATGTGTGTGGTGCACTGGCTATGCTCAATAGTCACATGTCAATGTCCTTTGTGATTTTTTGAATTATTTTACCATGTTTAAAATGTTCTTAAAGTTGTTCTATTGCTTTACAAATAAGACTGTTCCAGAATAAAATGACTAAGAAAAGAAAAGATTATTCAAATGTTATTACAGATTACATCAATTCCTTAAACATGCTTTCCTATTGTCAATCAGAGAACCATATGCTGGCTCTAGATTACTATATCTTTCAAAGTCATATTATTTAAAGAGTATCCTTCATTTATTAAATCTTCGTTTAGTGGCAGTAATATTTAATAAAATTTGTTCCACAAACACCTTACACAGATACTGTGACAAAATTCCCATTATCCTGAACATATTATGTCTTGCTACAATCCTACCATTGCTTTGTGTATTTATGAAGTCTATAATCCTGATCTGTAAAACCCCTTAATTGCTCTGCTACATTTGGAGGACTTTGTCCTATAGGCTGCCTTAGTTCTCCCATTATGCTCATTAGTTTTATTTTCCACTTGAAAAAAAAACTGTGTTAAATATATATTAACTCTGGAGATATCATGACGAAATATTTCAACTACTGGCAACCTAAAAACAAATGAAGCCCTTGTTTCCTTTATCCTTGCCCTGGATGGGTGTAGGTGCTAGGTTTCTGATTAGCAGATGCAATACATTGGGTCAAACCTCCACCATGGCACCAGGGAAGATCCATTGCTTTCCAGTAAAGTCAGAGAAACTTGCTCTCCAGCTGCTGGCTTCCAGCACACACTGGCACTCCCATTTGGTCCATGAAGCAGCCCAGCCTCCCGGGCACTAGCTGTCCTGGCATTCTTTGTCTCTGCCCCAGCAGTGCAAGGACCAAAAGAGGTTCCAGATAAAGGAATTGGGAGCTGCATCCCCTGCCGAGGGGAGATCTACATGGTTTCACAGTGAGAAAAGGTGTCTGATCTTTGTAGTCCCCTTTGTTTCTCCTCTCTCCGTTTTACAGCCTTTTTATCTGTAAATAAAAAAGTTGTACATACATTTTTAAAATGTGCTGCATAATACAACTTCATACATTTAGGAGGATGACAGCTGCCCTCTGAGGTATAGCCTGACAGAGTAAAATCCAGAAATCAATCATTTAGATACAAGGATGCTGTGCCATTGCTCCCGGTATGTATTGCTGCACCCAGGAACCACTTATTTGAGACATGCCATCCTAGCTCTGATAGATTAAAGCATCACATCCAGGAAACAATTGCATGTGGGGGAAAATGCTCTCATAGATCTGCCGTGTTACAGCCCAGAATCCAGCAGCCAGCCCAGCAAGCATGCTGCACCCGAGCCTCCAGAAACCTGTGAAGCAGCAGGATGACAGTTCTGTTCTTCAACAGCCCATTATGAACTAATTAGCATACATGAATTGCAGATTTGAAGCATTAAAGTGATGTACAAATCATTAATTTTTTGTCAAATCCATGTCATCCTTGTGTATGCCTTCCTGTTTTAATGTTGCATGACAGTGAAAAGAGGTACAATCCTCTGTATATAAAGAGGAGAGATTTGGTGTAGCTGATATAATGAGATCTATTTAAACACTATGCATTTTTCAGCTTTGACTATATCTGCTTGGGAAAATGCTGCTCTTGTCCCATTAGGGTTAATTGTGAAAGGATGTTAATATATTCCAAACCCCAGGGGTAGTTTTACATGTTCTCTGAATGAAACAGGGAATGTAAGACCTACTTCACATTGGAGCTTTCTTTTTGAAAAGTCCTCCTTATGATTAATAAAATCTTCTCACCAGGGAAGGTGTAACTGTTTAGAATAAGAGCTGAGTTTGGAGGTGTATGAGGGTTCCAGTGCAGGAGATCGAGCCCTGTTAATCCAATGCCATACTTAATTTATAAAGATATAGACTGTGATGCCATAGAAAAGGGGAAAACATCAAAGCAGAATTTCATTGTAGAAAAGACTTCTAAATATCAATTTGTGAGTTTCTGTATTGTCTCTGTGTATTTAATTACTAAAGCTGTTGGTGCTTAAACAAATGCTTGGTATTTCATTCAAATTTCTTGTTTCATTTTAGAGTCACAATTCCTAATTTGTTATTACTGTAATAGTTTCCATGGTAACAGAGTGTAATGTAATATATAAATATGTTTGCAGTATGTGTACATATCCATATTATAAATGTGTACTATAGATAATTATGATTACAAAAGACTTAGCTCTAGATGAAAACCCAAATTGAAATGGTAGATATTTTATGATTCTAACAATGACCACAAATTCAGTTCTCCTTGATAGCAAATAAGCGAGTTCTGGGGAGGGGCACAGGAGGAGGATGGAGAGGTCTGTAGGATGCAGAGATAACTGTGCCCATTTTTCTTCCATTCCCTTCCATAGCAGCGTTTTAAACTACAAGGTGCTGGGTAAGATGAAAACCAAGCCCAAACTCCAGAGGGCAAAGAATGATATTACAAAAGACCCCAAGAAAGTGAGGGATGCCTTGAGAAAGGAGTGGACAAGATGGACTAGTTTGGTTCCTGTGTGTCAGTGATGGAGGGGAATTAGCAATAAGGGAAAATGTGTACTTCTATATCATCCATTTTAGGCATGTTGCATATTTCAAATTTTAATCCACTCAGTAAATATTTGAGGTCTACATTACATTCATTTTAAAGGTATGGAAGCTGGGGCTCAGAATAAGTGAAAATTATTCAGATTAAAGAACAAGCCATGAAGGTTTTATTTCCTAGATGTCACCTCACTATCCTGAGGCCTTCCTTAGGACAATATTCAGAAATATTAATCTACTCTCTTTTCCAGGATCAGAGATTTAAATCAGGAATGCTCTTCCTGAGGTACGATCCCAGCTCTTTATTTTTGATTTTGAGACAAGGACTTCCTAAGTTGCCCAGGCTGATCTTAACCTTGTGATCCTCCTAACTCAACCTCCTGAATCCTGGGATTGCAGGTGTGTTCCACCACACCCAGGGATATATCCACTGTTTCTAAGTAAAACTTCAAATCCAGTCACTTACAGAGTGGAGATGGGGCAATGATGATGGCTTGCCCCATGCAGAAGATGACACTAGGATTAATCTGACTGAAATGGAAGATAATATCCCCATCTCTCTCAGCAGGGACTGCTTTAAATTCCATGTGACAAGGACAACATCAAATTATAGTGGTTTTACTAATATGGGATTCTTTTTAATAAATTTTCATAAATATTCACAAATCTAGAGGTGATCAGGTTTAGGCTGATATGGGAGTTTCACAATATAGTCAGGCACTCAGACTGATTACTTCTGTAGCTTATGTATTTTTATTATCTTATAACTTTCCTTAATGTGAGATTAAAATACTCATTTTTATAAGATGCCTGATAACTCACTGGATACTACAATTTCATTCCAAAATAAAAGAATCAGAATGACTGAAAATAAGACAAATTCTCAAGGCAGTTGACATATTATAGTTCTCTCCATATTTGTCTCTGTATCTCTGTTCTCCCTTCTCTGTAAAGCACAGTTTCAGTTATTAGATATCACACACCGCATTTGCAGTTTTTTCATGCACTTGGGTTTAAGCTGTGTTGTATTGAAAGAAAGAAAATATGAAGCATTTCACAAATGTGTGTGTCATTCTTCTACATAGGTTACACTAGTTTTCCCTGTATCATTCCAGCTTTAGCGTACTACCGAATCCAGCAAGAGATTGTCTCTGTTTACCAATTACTAGTCGCTTTCCTGATAGGCTTAACCAGAACACTGCACTTGCTTACAAATTGTTGGCCAGCCTTTTTACATATGTCCATGCCATGGTGACAAAGAAGTATGAGGAATTGTGTCATTTTTTCCTGAGCCTAACCCTGCTATTAATAAAATGAAGTTTCTGTTAGTAAAGAAGAATAGATTAATGATTACTGAGTAGGGAGTGTCAAAGACAGACTTCCTCATGACTTTGGTCATCTTCCAGGACAGACATTTCCTTGTGACTTTGACCAGAACACACACACACACACACACACACAGAGAGAGAGAGAGAGAGAGAGAGAGAAGAGGCCTTTTGCATCAAGGATAAATGTTGTGTGCATTCTTTCATGTGGTGAGACACCATCTGGACATCACTCATCTTCTTACAGCTTCTTAAATCTTTGGTTTTTGCTCTCAGGACTCTCCTCAGATGAATCCTTATAATGTGTCCTACTGACTGATGTTGCTCTGTTTTGTGAGTATGTCTCCCTCCAAAATTTATGTGCTGGAACTTATTCTCCAAAGTGATGATGCTGGGGTGGGGCTCATGGGAAGCAATTAGGCCATGAGAACTCCACCTTCAGTAGTGGGCATAGTGCATTTGCATAGTGGCTCAAAGGGACCACCAGCCTCTTCCATCATTTTTGTCACAAGAGGCTGCATGAAGACACCATCATGAAAAGAAAAAGTCTCTCAGACAATTATCTTTGGGCATTTTATGCTTGGACCTACAAACCTCCAAAACTAAAGGATAAGTTTTTTTTTTTTTCTTTTTATATTGTACCAGATTTCTTAGTCTAAATATTTTGTCATAAAAACAAGAGTAGACTAATATATCTGACTTACAAGTGTTTGATTGTTGGCTTGTTCACTGATTCCTCTAAAATCTCAGTAAATAGTATCAGTGAACACTATTTGAGCAGGTGGTGGTATGGTTGATGTCTAGTTGTCCTCCCAAAGGCTCATGAAGTCATTGGGGCAGCTTCTAGAGTTTCTGATTCATTCATGATCCAATGTGAGAATTATATGTGTGAGTGCTACACCTACTTTGGGGTGAGTAATCTGCATACAATATGGGGAGGGGCAAGAGGCTTGCTAGCTGCCATAACTACTGCTCCTCTCTTTTCTCTTTGCTATTTTCTCTCTCCATAAACAGCTGTCATCTGCCATGTTACATTCTTCCTTGGAGCCAGTCAATTATGGACTGAAAATTCCACTAACTTTGAGCTAAATAAATATTTCTTTCCTTAATTTGTGGCATTGTTTATTTTGGCCCAGCAAAGAGAGAAATGTAACTGAGACAGATGAGTTCACAGAATCTGGAAAACATTCAAGAGCTAAGGCATGCAGAACTGGAAGTTTCACCTCTAACAATATCTGTGACTCTAAACAAGTTCCTTGGCTTCTGGAAGCTTTCTTTACCTAATCTGATAAACAAAGACAATAAAAACACTTCCCTCAGAAGTTTTCTGTGAGATTCTAGGGATGCAAGGATGGTTCAACATAGGCAAATCTATAAATGTAATATGCCATATCAGTATATCTATATCCAAAAACCACATGATCATCTCAATTGATGCAAAAAAGGCTTTTGAGAAAGTCAAACATTCATTCATGTTCAAAGTCCTACAGAAAATTGGAATAAATGACCTCTACCTCAATCTGATAAAAGCCATCTATGAAAATCCAATGGCTAAAGTAATTCTTTTTTTTTTTTTTTTTGTCTTTTGGAGACAGGGTCTCACTATGCAGTTGAGGCTGGCATTGAGCTCACTTTTGTAGCCCAGGTTGGTCTCGAACTCGCATCGATCCTCCTGCCTCAGCCTCCCGAGTGCTGGGATTACAGGCGTGCGCCACCACGCGCAGCTGGCTAATGTAATTCTAAATGGGGAACTACTGAAATCTTTTACTCTCAGATTTGGTACAAGACAAGGATGACTTGTATCACCTCTTCTATTTAATATAGTTCTGGAATCACTAGCTAGAGCTATTAAACAAGAGAGAGAAATACAAGGAATAAGAATAGATAAAGAAGTCAAATTATTATTTGCAGATCACATGATAGTTTACTTGGAAGAGAGAAAAAAAAAAAAAACTGTACCAGGAAGTTCCTAGAATTAATACACAAATTCAGTAGCATAGCTGGATACAAAGTCCATACCCAAAAATCAATAGCATTTCTCTATACACTTAATAAACTCACTGAGAGGGAAATTAGAGAAACAATACCTCTTACAATAGCGCTGCAGAAAATTAAATACTTAGGAATTAATCTAACTAAAGAAGTAAAAGATCTATTCAATGAAAATTATAGTACTCTAAAAAAAAAATTGGTAAAGGATTCCAGAAAATGGAAAGATATTCCATGTTCCTGGATAAGAAGAACCAACATTATGAACCATACTCTCAAAATTGATATACAGATTTAATTCAATCCCTATCAAAGTACTACCAACATACCTCCCAAAACTATAGATATTCCTACAATTTATTTGGAACAAGAAAAGACCTATTTAGCAAAGGAAATCCTGGCAACAAAGACAAGGCAGGAGATATTACAATTCCTGACTTGTAATTACACTACAAAACTACTGTGATTAAAATAAGCATGGTATTGGAAAAATAATAGCCCTGAGGATGAATGGACTAGATTAGAAGATGCAGATACAACTAAAAACATATTCAGCCACCTCATTTTGACAAAGAGGCCAAACATGTTTTTTGGAAGAAAGATAGCCTCTTTAAAAAATGGTGCTGGAAAAACTGGCTCTCTTGATGCTGAAAACTAAAACTTGACCCAGGTCTATCACCACATACTAAACTAAAGTCAAAATGGATTAAAGCTCTAAACATTAAAACAAAAACACTAAATCTCTTAGAAGAGAAAGTAGGAGGAAATCTTGAAGACATGAAATAGGCAAACAGTTCATGAACAAAAATCAAACTGCACGGGTAATACTTGAAAGAATTAGCAGATGGAACCTTCTTTTATTGAAAAGTTTTTGCACGATAAAAGAAATTACCAACAGAGTGAAAAGACAATTCACCAATATGGAAAAAAAAAAAAAAAACTTAACTAATAAGCACTGAGACAAAGGTCTTCTCTCTAGAATTTATAAAGAACTAAAAAGCATTGTTTTGCAAATTTAAAGACCCCATGCAGAACTGGGCATCCGAGATTAACACACATTTCTCAGAGGAAGAAATGCTAGAAGCTTATAAATACATGAAAAAACGCTTCACATCATTAGTCATTTGTGAAATGAAAAGTAAAACAACACTGAGATCCCATCTCACCCCAGAAAGAATGGCAGGCATAAAGAAATCAACCAACAGGTGTTAGAGAGGCTATGGAGGAAAAGGAACCCTTCTCCACAGCTGCTGGGAATGTAGACTGGTGCAAGCATTATGGAAATCAGTGTGGAGACTCCTTAAACATCTAGGACTGTAAATCTCATTCAATTGAGCTATCCCTGTAATGGGAACTTTCCCAAAAGAACTGAAAACATCATGTCATAGTGATATTCATGCACTTATGTCTATAGCAGCATAAGTCGTGATAACCAAATCTTGGAAACAACCAAAATGCCCATGACCTGAGGAATGGATGGAAAAGATGTGGTGTTTTTATACAATGGAATATTACTCAACTATAAAGAATAATAAACTCAAAGCCTCCATATATCAGTTGATGCAACTTGAAGATATAAATAAAATAAACTAGAGCCACATGTGTAAATGTATAGTTTTCCTAGTGGAGAACCTCAAAAGAAGAAATAAGAATTGAAAGGTATAACAGTTAAATGGTAAGTGAGAATTTAAGGATTAAACAATGAAGAGAGAGCAAGGAGAAAAGTTAGGTAACATGGCAGGGGCAAAAACATACATTTGTATACACAAGATGGTTAAGCCATCAGGTTTTTGAAACAAACAGTTAATTCATAGAATTCTCCTCCTGTCTAATTCTACATGCTATCTGTGAGCTTAGTGGCTACACTGAGGATAACAATGTGTACTACTAAAATCATGCTTGGAATACCTATGGCACTGGTCTTCTAAATGTGTACTGTTTTTAATGTCATATCAATTATTGCTATAATCTCTCCCAAGTAAGTGTTTGTTTAAAAAAGTAATAAAAGAAAACAAGAGACAAGAAAAATATCATAGGATAGTCCTGCTACAATGTTGTATATGGTTAGATTTCTAACTTTATGTGTAAAGATATGTAATTGTTTTTTCACATTCTATAGGAGTTTAAAGTTTAGAATATCAATGATTGTTAGAAAATATCTGTTCTATGTTATGTGTAAGCTGTTTGATATTTATGCAGACAGTGATGTTAAGCTCAACTGCTTGTGTTTATATGGTAATAATATCATTAAGCTTCTCTTGTGGATGGTTAACAACTTGAGTTTGAAGACTAAAAAAGAGAAAAAGAAGATCTAGAAAGATGGCCAATATTTTGGCCCTGGCCCTTCAAGGTCAGTGAGGACTTGGGACATAAGAGAATCTGTACTATAACATCTTTTTTTTTCTCTCTTGTCTTTTTGAGACAGGGTCTCGCGATGCAGTTGAGGCTGGCCTTGAGCTCACTTTTGTATCCCAGGCTGGTCTCGAACTCGCATCAATCCTCCTGCCTCAGCCTCCCGAGTGCTGGAATTACAGGCGTGCGCCACCACGCCTGGCTATACTATAATATCTTGTAACTCAGTTATGCCCTAAATTTTCTTTTCAAGGAGATTATGGGAACTCAGAGGAAAGTGATCAATGATGTATTGTGTGCCTAAAAAGAGCCACCTAGAGAGAAAACATTCTCTCAGGCTTTCACAGAGAGCAAACTGATCAAGCAATGGCCGTGACTCATTCAGATGGCTGACACTGAGAAAAGACCTACATACTGCTGGTTTCAGGGTGAACCCTGAGGGGATTTGACTCACCTTGTCAGATACACAACTTACATTTTTTTTGTTATATATCTCTTGATTTATCTTGGTCTTAGACATCCAGCAGAAAAATATAACCATGAGGTATAAAAAGTAAAGCCATTTTAATATGCTGAGCTGTAAAAGGCTCAAGTCAATAATTTCTGACACCGCCAGTTCTGCTAATAACCTGCTACTATTATGGACTACTGAACTACATTGGGCTATTTTGCTGAATTCATGCATTTACCATATTGTAAGGGCAATGGAACACCCATCTCTGACAAAACAAAACAAAAAAGGGGAATATAAATGAAAGACCATTTTGTAGTGAAAAATTATATATATGTATATGTAAAATATTTAGAATAGATGTACAGCTACTTTATTTTAGTTCAATGGGAAGAAAGATTTATATTAAATGTTTAGACAATATATCCGTCTGCATCTTATGCTCTGGATAACTACTATGAAGGAAACTATATGCAGTGTATTAATTATTGCAACTGTCCTACTAACCAATTGTGCAACTGTCTCATTGCTATTTCTCATTAAAACTAATAAAATAACTATGAACAGCCATATCAAGCTACAGAAAAAAATTTATTTAAAAATAAATTTATTGAAATAATTAAAAAAACATGTTCTGTGGGAAGGTATGAGTCAATGCAGAAAAATACCTAGAAGAATTTGCAACTCATCACAAGAATCTGACCAATGTTAATTATTATTTTCTTATTACTATTAGTCAACTTTACCTAGATACAAATAATAAATACATTATTTTCTTCGACAAACTATTTATAGTATTTGTTACTTAGTTGCATCATGTTGAAAATTGTTGGTATTCCAATTTAGAGATAATAGGTATATAAAGATTGCATAGGTATGGTTAGCAGTATTAGTTGTCTGCTGATATTCACTTATTGGGAGAACCTTTATTGTCAAGATTTCATTTAGTTTGAGATGATGATATTTCTGGTATTTTAATTATATTCTCATCTCCGGACACTAAACAAGATATTCACTGCTTAAAGGAGAAGAAGTTTACTTTGGCTCACATTCTTTGTCCATAGTACACTAGTCTCAATGCAAGAAAAATATGTTGGTAGGGTTGAGCAGAGGGAAGACGCTCACATCTCAGAAAGCAGAGAGTGTAAAGGGAGTCAGGGATGGAGATATGTCCTTCAGGATCAGGATCTCAGTGACCTATCTCTTTTCAGTAAGCCCCAATTTCTAATGGCAGATTTAGTTATAAAACCCCTTAATCCAATCATCTAAACTCATGTGGTTTGAGGGGCCATTTTGCTCTCAACCATGACATTTCTCTTCAAAGATTCATGTATATCTGATTCATGTATAGCTCCTTAAACAAAATGCAAATAGCCCATCTCTAAGAGATACCAAAGTCTTAACAGTTCCAGAATTGCTCAAAATTCCAAGTTGGATGTGTCTTCTGAGACTCAAGGCAAATTCTTAGCTTGAAGCCCCTATAAAAATAAAGAAGTTAAATACTGCCAACCCACAATGGCACAGAATAAACATTCCCATCCCAAAAGAGAAAAATGAGAAAACAGGAAGGAACAGAACCAAAGTGAGACTGAAACCCACTAAGGAAAGTAAGTTTTTCCAGCACCATTTATTAAGAAGGTTATCTTTCTTCCATTGAATGTGTTTGGCACTATTGTCAAGGATAAGGTGCCTGAGTGGATTTTCATCTGCTTCTTCTAAAAGGTTCTATTAATCCTCAGGCCTGTGTTCTATTCAGTACCATGTTCAATTTATCACAATAGTTTTGTACTATAAGTTCAAGTCAGGGATTGTGATGACTCCTGCCTTACCTTTGTTACTCAGGATGGTCTTTGTTATTCTAGGTCTCTTCTGGTTTGAGATGATTTTTAGGAATATTTTCTCAACTTCCAGGAGGTATTCTATGATATTTTGATCAGGACTACATTAAATCGTAACAATTTTGGGAATACGACTATTTTCACTATATTGCTTGTTTCTATGCATGAGAAAGGATTATCTTGTCATTTTCTGAAATCCTGCTTGATCTTTTCTTTCAGAATTCTGCAGTTTTCGATGTATAGACTTCTTTACTTCCTTTGCTAGATTGATTCCTAAATATTTCATGCTCTGGGGATGCTATTATTAAGAATGTAGTTTCCCTAATTTCTTCCTCAGTGAATTTGTTGTTTATCTGTAGGAATGCTATTGATTTTGAGTGTTGTATCCAGTTACAAAACTGAATTTGTTTACTAACTCCAGAAACCTTTTGGTGGAGTTTTGGGGTTTCTATATAGAGTATCATGTCATTTGCAAATAATGATAATTAAACTTCTTCCTTTCCAATCCTTATTCCTTTCATTTCTCTCTCTTGTCTAATTGTTCTGGCTAGTGTTTCCAAATCTATATTGAATAAGAGTGGTGACAATGGACAATTTTATCTTGTTCCTGACTTAGAGTGCAGATTTTAATTTTTACCCATTTAGTATGTGTTGGCTGTTGGTTTGTCATAGATGGCTTTTATCAGATTGAAGGACTATCTATTCTGACTTTCTTGAATTAGTGTTAGAGTTTGTAAAAAACTTTTTCTATATCTTTTGAGATGATTATGTGATTTTTGTCTTTGATTTTGTTGATTTGATTAAAGGTATTGAGTTACACATATTAAACCATTCCTGCATTCTTGAGATGCATCCTAATTGGTCATTGTTGTAATCTTCTTGTTGATTTGCTATATTCTGTTTTCTAGTATCTTTTTTATGTATTTAGTACAGAGTCTAGAGGGTCTCACTGTGTAGATCAGATTCTTCTGTTTTTCACCTCCCAAGCACTGAGATTACAGCCACCAGACCCAGTCTCAATTTCCCTTTCAGCGTGCCCTGAGGCTAGGCCCAGCACAGAGCACCAGGGATCAAACCCCACCCCATGTGCTCTACCTAAGCAGGCACTTTAGTCAGCTGTACTATCTGGCGTGCTCTTTTTAGTATCTTAATGAGGATTGTTGTAACTAAGTTTATTAGGGAGTTTGCCTTGTAGTTCTCTTTTTTGGTTGGTTCTTCCTCTGGCTTTGGTATTAGGGTAATACTTGCCTCCTGGAATGAGTTAGGAGAACTGCTTCCCTTTGAATTTCATTAAGAGTTTTAGAAATATTGATATTAAAATGTCTCTAAATTTCTTGTAGAATTCAGCAGTCAATCCATCATAGCTTTTCTTTGTTGGTGAGTTTTAAATTACATTTTCAATTTCATTAACTGATATTAGATTATTGAGAGTTTTTGTATCTTCTTGATTGAGCTTTGGTATTTCATGTTTCTAGAAATCTGTCTATGTCTTCTGTGTTTTCCAACTTATTAAGATTTTTAAAAGTATACATTGATGATCTTCTGAATTTCCAGAAGATGTGCAATGATTTCATACTCTTT